>CM076852.1:13406644-13556865 GCA_039519185.1 Astragalus membranaceus
GTTCTTGGTGTTCTTGATGAACTGCTCTTCATTTTCTGCAGTTTGATCCAAAAGTGTTTGTTCAAATTTTCAAATTGTGTTTCTTGATTCAATATATCTCCTTTTTCTGTGATTCAAAATCTAGATTGTTTATCTCAAAATCTAGTATTATTTGAGACATTGAAAGAAAAAAAATTCAAAAAAAGAAAATACTGAAAAATAAAAAAAACAGCAAAAAAAAGTATTATTTTTTAAAAAAGGCATCAACCTTATCACAGGAGCATAAAAAAAATTCCAAAAACTCCAGAAAAGTTCCCACTGTTAGTCAACATTATTTGGTTAATTGAGGAATTTTCTCAAAACTTTTTAGGGACGTTTGGACCATTTTGCCCTTGGAGGCTTATTTGCTCACTTGTTGCGTTTTCTTTGGTTCATTGCTACCAATCTTTTTCAGTCTCTTTTTTCTTATTTAAATTTGTCTTTAACTACTCTATATTTCGTTTAGCTTTATGAATTTTTTTTTCTTTTGATTTCTGTCTTCAAATTTTCTAAGTTTGTCATAGTAGTTTCTTTCCCTTTTTTGGCATTCTTTGGTGATTGACAATACTCTCCTTGAGAATCTATATAGTAATATCAACATCAAGGTTGGAAAGAAGCTTTTGAGGTTCACTCCTAAGAGATCATTGGAGAATAGAGTGACTTGAGTGACCCTAGTTTACACTTGTGTGCCCAAAAAAATCCCTTGAGTGGAGCGTATTTTTCCGAAAAAGCCTAAACACGAGTGGAGTGAAATTTAGTGAGCTAAATACACTTGTGAGGACTTATTGGTGGCTGGAATTTTTTGTTATTCTCTAACTCTTCTTGTAGGTACCACATTGCACTTGAAGGATGGATGAAGGGTACAAAGGAAGCCCAAGGAGACATGTTTCACTTAGACGGTATCTTTCTTCTAAGAGACATGATTCCCTTCATGAGTACTATGTAAGGAGGTATATAAAATATAGATATGATGAGGATCAAAGGAGGTATAGAAGAGATAAGTATCTTGAGGAGAAAAAACATGAAAGGAGACATAGAATGAGGGATACCAATGCAAACATGGAAGAAGCTTTTCAATCTAACTTTGAAGATGATAAAGCTTCGACCGTGGTGCCACATGGTAAAGAGAAAATCTCTACTTCTATTCCTATTGCTATTACTTCTTCTTTGTTCCATGCAAGATGTCGTGTTCAAAATAGTCTATGTTGTTTGCAAGTGGTTGGTGAGAGTTGTGTTAATATGGCTAGCACTCGTTTAGTTACAAAACTCAACCTTCACACCTTTGACCATCCAACACCATATATGCTCAATTTTCATAAAGATAAAGAAGAAATTCTTGTGAATAAAAAAGTGTTTGTTAGCTTTTCTACTCATAGTTACAAAGACATAGTCTTATGTGATGTTGTACCTATAGAGACCGCCCACCTAATCCTAGGTAGGCCATGGAAACATGATAAAAAAGTACTCTATGATGGATATGCTAACAAATACTCTTTTAGGCATGACAATTTGAAAATTCATCTTACTTCTCTTAGCCTTCATGAAATGCTTAAGGACCAAATTGCTTTGAAGAAGAAAATAGAGGAAGAAACAAAGGAAATGAATGTTAAAATTAATGAGGAGGATGTAGCAACTAGGATTGGCTGAGAGCCTCTAATGGTGGAAACTTCTAAGGAGGTTCCAAAAATTGGAAGTAGGGAGGAACTTGAACCATTGTTGGAAGAGTCATCCAAACTCCCATCATCTAATGATTTTGTTTGCATGGCTACTAATGCTAACTTTATTTCTAGTTTTGTTGATTCCTCTTTAAAGGTGAGTGAATATGATGTTACAATTGAGGCACTTGCAAAGAATCACTACAAGAATGTGTTGATTTACCTACCATATATTTCCGAGGGATTTTTTTTGGTCGCTAATATCTTCGTTTCCGACGGATAATTCCCTCGCTACGTGTTTAGTGCATTTCCCGCTTATATTTCCGACGAAATTTAAATCCCTCGCTACTTTCCGAGGGAAATTTCGGTCGGAAATGAATGAATATCCCTCGCAAAATGTTTTTCACTTAAAACTAAAAAGTGTATTCATCGACCACTCTCACACTCTCACATTCACTCTTCTTTCACTCTAACCTAATTCCCCTCCACTCTCTACGCAGCGCCCCTTCACTCTCCACTCTCTAGCAGCGCCGCACCGCCCCTCCACTCTCCACTCTCTAACCAACACCGTCTCCCCGCCGTCGCCGCCATCCCTTCGATCCTCTTTCATTCCCACTTCTCACTCTAACCCTAAACCCTAAAAAACGTATCCCGTGAAACGTGAAAGGGAGAGAGCATGCGGTGAGAGGGTCTGAGAAATGAAACGAAAGGGAGAGAGAGAGAGAGAGAGAGAGAGAGAGAGAGAGAGAGAGAGAGAGAAAAACGAAGAGATTCATGAAAGGCTCGCGGAGAGGGATGGTGGCGTCTTGGTGGTGGATTCCGGCGACGGTGAGGGAAACTCACGCCGTTTCCAGCGACGATGCGTATTGGGACGACGACGAGGCTGGTGACGATGCGATTTCGATTTCGCAAGGTATGCAAATGGATTTAACAAGCTGGGATTAAGTTGAGATTTGGATTTCGCAAGTTGAGATTTGATTTCGGAAGTTGAGATTTCGATTTCACATATCTCTCTCTCAGTGTCTTCTACGGTTTCGATTTCGATTTCAAATTTCACATCTCTCTTCTGCAAATTCTGTAGGTTGAAGCTGAAGAACAACCTATTCACTGTGAATAGAAGAAATTCCTTTTCAGATTTTCCTTCTGATTTCTCTTTCTTTCTCTCTCTCTCTCTCTCAATCCCATGCTTTAGGGTTTTATTATGTTTTTCCCCTCTTTTGCTGATTTTAACAAATTGATTTACGTTTTTTCTTTGATTTCCATTGATTCTCAGTTTTGTTTTCTCTTTTGCGTGTTTGTTTTTTCTTTTTCAGAGATTAGAGGTTACGCGGAAAGCGGAATGAAGAAGTGGATATGCGGTGAGGTATAATCTCTCCCTCTTTTCTCTCTTATAGGTTTGAAAAATGAATGCTATTTTAAGTTCAATTTTGCATTTGAGTTTTCAATTTGGTTATAAATTTTTACCTTTATGTTCGGTTGCTGAATTTGATTCAGGATCATCACTACTTGTGGATAAATAACTGTGTTGGTTACTGGAATTATAAGGCTTTCTTTGCTTTTGTATTATATGCCACCATAGCAAGTATTTGCTCTATGGTATGTTTTGAACATGGTAACTACTTGTTGTTTTCTAATGGACAAGAAGATTCCTATTTTACATAAGCTTTTGTGATATGCAGGTCATATTTATATGATGTGTACTTCAGAAGGACTGGGGACATATTGAAGGGAGTTATCTTAAGATCTTTTATGTAAGTTGCAGTTATATGCAAATTTATGTTGCGCACAATGCGGCATGGAAGTATCAAAAGTCGTAGTCGCTTGTATTGTTGATTTGGCTTTCAAGTTTGCAGGAAATCCTTTTTTGTTTTTTCCACTTTAAACTAGAATTATAGTTAGACCAATTCTTCCTTGAACCTTGGTATGAGAAGAAGTTCGTGGCACCATTTTGCCTTTTTCTTTTTCTGGTGAAAATAGTTCAAACTTTGTTTAGAAAATACCTGTTGTTTTAGTGTTTTCCATTCATAAACTTTCTGCATTGATCTAAATATCTGCTGTCTTCGAAATTATAAATTTTCTATATTCTAAAATTTGATTTATTTATCTTGCCCAAACATGTTTACCTAATGATCTACTTGGTGAATGAAGAATCAACACATTAAAGCTTTATCAGAATGCATCAAGATGAATCAGTATACCAAGATTGAACCATGTGCTTTTTGGTTTGATACTTTCTTGTGCTTTTTGGTTTGTTTATTTAATAGAACAACTTCATATCCTATGCTCTCGTAGGTCACTTGTTTCTCCTCTGGAAGAAGTTAATCCTAGAAAAATGAAGCTAGCATTTTGGATTAATGTGCACAATGCCTTAGCAATGCATGTAAAATTTCTAAATCTTATCCTGCTTTATATCCTGCATGATATTTCTCAAAATCCACAAAACCATTCCTATATTTTGTTGTCTGTATTCCACAGGCCTTATTGGTTTATGGAATTTCGGCCAACGATGTCAAAAGAATGTCTTCGGTACTTAAGGTAAGTTGGCCACTCATAAAGAAGTTCCAATGAATTGTCTGGTATGAACTTTTGTTAAAAATAAGCTTAGTGTAAGTATAGAAATGATACAGAACTTCATTCTAGGGGACTTCAGCGTGTATGAGGTATTCCTTTGCCCACTATTTTTTTTCCAATTCTTGACAGTTGCCCGCTCCTATCAAAGTAAATATTCTAGGGGACTTCGGCGTGTATGAGGTATTCCTTTGCCTCAGTTGCTCTGTTCAGTTAGGAGGAAGATGTAGGGAAGTTTACCTTATTGTTTCTATTACTTTTGCTTGCATTAGATTTGTTGTTGGTATTTTTTTTATTTGAGGATTGTTTATGCTTTTGCCCTGCATATCTTAATTTATACTTTCTTCACTGCATGTGATGATGTAGATATTTTTTTGATATCAAATTGGCCTAACTTTTATACTTAATCTAAGCACATAATTATGTGAAGTCTATGATTTGTTTCTTACCTTTTCAGTATTGTTTCTTTGCTGCTAAGTCATAACAACTGTTAAGGTCTTTTTGGTTTTATGTATTAAATAATTACAGTTTGCTTTTTTTTGGTTTGTAGGATTAGCATTTGAAAATTTTTTGTGGTTTCTACAGCTCTTCTATAGCTCACTGTCAACATGTTACATATTCTGTATATACTGCGTCTGAATCATATGGGTCATAATGCAAAAATCAAAGTATTGTAGAATTAAAAATCTCTCAAATTTAATGTTCAACTTGATTGTCATAGAA
This sequence comes from Astragalus membranaceus, assembly GCA_039519185.1. Classification (NCBI taxonomy): domain Eukaryota; kingdom Viridiplantae; phylum Streptophyta; class Magnoliopsida; order Fabales; family Fabaceae; genus Astragalus; species Astragalus membranaceus. Next base: position 13,411,609 of record CM076852.1, read on the forward strand.
TGCTTACTCCAACATTCAGATATTTGTGCATTTCGATTTCACTTCCTTTTTTACTCCCTATCTTCGTACTGCCAATTTTTGATTTCCGCTGAAAGTACTTCATACTTATTTTTTCAGGTGTGCTTGATGGTTTGTTTTGGGGCCAACATCTAAGATAAGTGGTTGTTTGAAGCAAGTTAACTAAGTTAACTAACTAGATTGCCTCAGTTCATTTATTGTTAGAGGTAGTTATAATTTTCCATTCATCATTGATTTGTATATATAAACTGATATGCAGCTAATCATTAATGTACAGATTCATTATTCAATGAAATGAATTTTCTCTGCATCAATTCCTTTCTATAAGTTCATAAACTGATCTAAGTTCTTATTTTCTATTCATAAACACTACTTCATAAACTGATTGGATGTCATCAGAATTTGTTGAAGCACGCATCAGAATTTTGAGTGATTATATGTCTATAATGCTGTTTGATATCTTCTCTGTCAGCACAGTATATGTATTTAATATTTATATTATTATTTGAAACAACTACCATGTTTATTTGTTTATGTGATGATAATCTTTTGCTTTACTTAGTTCTCATTCTCAACTACTCTTTAGAAATTGAACTTCTATGTATCATTCTGATTCTGATGTATATGTACTTTATGAAATTAAATATCACTTTCATAATATGCTGTATTAATTATGAGTAGCAAAGTAAATAATTTTTTATGAAGTGTTGCAGGATGATGCACTTGTTGATTTTTCAATTTGGTCTTTTTCATGTGTGGTTTAAGTTTATTCAAACCTGATATTCTGATCTCTAATGTTTTTTGTGTTGAACAGAATCTGTTAGTTCTCCTTCTTGGTCCATCAGCTACTCTCACCTATTCTTGAGGTATCAGATTTCGTAACCCTCCCTTTGTGTCAGTTCTCCTTCCTGAATACTGTCAAAAGTTATGATATTCTTCGATTGCTAGTTTACTTGCATTTTGATAATATGGCAACTCAAATATTTTCTCACAAAAACACATTCAACAACACTAAAAGGAAGACATAAATACTTACATGAAAGAGGAAGAAAGATCAAAGATGGAGAAGACTTGAAATGGAGGTGGAGAAGGATGTCCGCCACTTCTTCCTTGGGAAGATGATAAGGACAACACTATCCTTGAGCTCTCCTAGCCTCAAGGTTGTTTGTTCAAGGTTCTCATCTCAAGAAACCTTGGAGAATCCATGATGAACCTTCACTAACATTAGCAACTAGCCACTCACCACTCACTTAGGTATTAGGGCACTCTCATGCTCAAAATGTAAAAGTGAATTTCATTCATCAAAATTCTACCAATTACACTTAGAGTTCAAGTATTTATATTGTGGGTTTAATGGATCCTAGGCCCGCACTCTAAAGTCCAAGAGAGACACAAAATAAGGCCCAATGCGACAAACTAAATCTACTAGGCCATAGTCAGTTTAACCAAGGTCAACATGGCTCAAATAAAAGTATCTTTACAACTATTAAATGAAAATACAAAGCATAGGAAACACTAGAGTTGGTTACCTAGAAACTCCCTACTATTTACATGGTCACCTTCAATGTGTTCTTGTCTTAATGATTAGGTTGAACACATTGAAGTATATTCCCTTGAATTCTTGTTGAGACTCCTTCTTTTGATTTTAATTCTTTATCTTTGTGGCCTTCATCCAAGCTCCATGTGGGATCACATCAACTATGGACGTTGAAGGCATTAAGAATACCGACGCAATATGATGAATAAGTCAGGTGTCTCAATTAAGAGAATCTGGGTGTGGTTTAGTCAGTGTGTCAGTCTTTTGAGTCTCGTTATATTAGTTATTTTGTTGGCTTTGTTTTATGTTTCGTTGTTTTGTAACACTCTGATATATGTTTGAGTGGTTTTAGTGTTGCCACATATTTTGTAAAACTCTTAAAATTATGTCTTTATCTATGTGATGTGTGTTCGGTTATATAATTATGTAAAGTTTTAAATTTAACCATTTCTGGGATTAAGAGACTAAGTGTAAAGGGTTACTAAGATGAGGATGATGGTCGTCTCATTTAGTGTATCAGAGCAGTTCGATTCAGATCAGACTGTGAGTTGGGGTCATACTGGCTGAGTCGAGTTAGGTCCACATCAGATGCTAACCAAATATAGATTTGGGTAGAGTATCTGACTGAGCCTTTAAGTGGGCTATTCTTTGTATGCGTCATTCATAAGATATATCCACATTATGTGACATTTCTTATGATTTATGGGCATTGAACCCTTCTTTTTCAAGGTGAATTATGATTCATAATAGAAAATCCCAAAGTAGTAGACCCTACACTAGAACGACACATCATACTACTATCACTAGAGTAGAAGATGGTGGTAAGCAGTTAGTCTTGAGATGCTATTATTGCAGGGGAACCCATTTGGCTAGGAATTGTCCTAGAAAGATTGTAGGTTTATGTTATCAGTGTGGTCAGGCGGATCACTTAGCGGGAGACTGTCCCAATATACAAAGACAGACTACGTGTAAAGGGTTACTAAGATGAAGATGAGGGTCAAAAAACATAAAAAATCGAACTAAAATTTTGGTGAAACATAAAGAATCAAAAGTGCATTTTGGCCTAAAATCAATTTGATAAAATTTTTATTCTTTTTTTTAAAATTTAAAACAAACCATCATTTTAGTTCATATAATATCAATTTCTCCTATTTAGTCTCGAAGCGGCAAATTTTAGGGACCTAATTGATTGGTGAACAACTATTTAATATGTTTTAAAGTTTAGGGACTAAATAAGAGAAAATTATATGCAATACTTTATGAACAAAATTGAGGATTTACTTTTTAGTTTATTACCTTTTTGTGAGAACCGTACCAAACAAATAGGGTTCAACAAGGCGGTTGGTTCAAACTCAATTGGACCACAGTCTAGTTGAACTGCAAAGAACCTGGTTGAACTACAATTGAACTGCTTTAAACTATCAATTGGACCAAGTCGAACTACTCAAAATAATTTTTTTAGATTTTTTATTTACTTTCACTCCAAATTTAATCTTCCTTATTTTTTATTTATTTATTTATTTATTAGTTATCGAGTTCAACCATGATCGAATCTAATGAACTAATTGAAACATAACCGAGCTATCTCGCTGATGTCTGATTTTAAAAACGTTACTAAATAAGATAAGAGGCTTCTATAAGACTTATAGTGAGATGGAGAGAATTATAGTGAGATGGAGAGAATGAAGAGTGAAAGAAAAAGCGCCAAGGGGTGCATTTTACTAAAAATGGGGGGTGTATTACCAACACCCTTCAAGCTGTAAGAGCTACATCTGATGGTACTTTTCTATTTTGAGAATTATTAAATACACCCCATTTTTTTTGCACCATACACCCTTCAATATATTTTCTATAAATATATTTATAGAGGGAGACTATCTTATTCCTAAATATATTTACGGAAAATCACTTTCCTTCTTTTCTATTTTTTCTATAAATATATTTATAGAGGGAGACTATCGTATTCCAAAATGTATTTACGGAAAGTCGAAAACTTACCTTATTTTTTAAAAAATATCCTTCTTGTAAGCCTTTTATCTTTGACGTGCTAGACTTGGACACCAATATTGTTCTGAAATTCAACAACTTGTACTCATACAGTGCAATATTATTTCATTTACCAGTAAGAGCTTATGCTCTTCTTTTTGTATGGAAAGTGCTCCATACCGTACTTCCGACTTTAATGAGTAGTCCGAAGCAGTTGGTAGATGTCGTCATTGATCAGCGGTGGTCGATCTTGAGATGACGATGTTCGATCTTGAGATGACGGTGTTGTACCTGCAAGAATACTCCGACGCTCAAGTCAGTATTTGAGTGAATCAATGTTTAGTTTTTGAAGTTACCTCCTCTTTTATGAGTTTTGAATGTGGTCTTTATAGAGATTGAGGGATGTTCGTTCTGACGATCCTGAGTCGTTAGATCTTGCAGAGGCATCTGAACCGTTGATCGATTGGGCCAGAATTTCTGGATATGGGCTAGTTAGTTTATTGGGCCTCGCAGGGGATGTAAATATTGTTAAGAATCATAGGATCATACATGCATAGATCAAACCCATATGAGAGGTAGAGAGCATAGGAATACTCATGAGGTAAAAGAGGTAAAAACTCTTCATAAGGAATCATATTGAAAAAAGATAGTAAAAGTGATTACAAGATGCTCAATATATAGAGCACTAGAAAATACTAACTAACTAAGAGATTACTAATTAGTCCCTAAGAGAATGTGATATCTCCTAACCAACTATTATTTTTAATAGCCTCCCTCAAGCTGATATTGGGATCACCATATCAGCTTGAAATACAAGCAATTATTTTCAACACTAAAAATAAGAGAAGTAAACAACAAACGGAAATAGCAATTTGAGCCCAATCCAAATTTGTTTGCTATGGTGGATATTCTATGGCCCAATCCACAACAATAATCCAAACATCTTTTGGTCCAACCAATGAAGGCCTAAAGTGATATGGCCCAAAGTTTTGGACAGAAGTATTGTTCTGCTCATGCAATCGAATGAATAATGGGCCAAAAACCAAGTCTGAGCCCAAATAGAACATTTGGCCCAAGCTAACATCTGGATCCAAACCAGCTAGCAACAGAACGCCTTCTTGAACATGAGTGTCGCTGGCGTCAAGTGGCTGAAGTCCATGGCGGCGGAGGAGCTCCCACTGTGGTTCCGGCGACGTGGTGGAGCAAGGTTTTTCAAAGAAGAGAAGCTTTACCATGCCAGAGAACAGATCGATGAACATCAATCTGGTTGGTTTTGTGAAAATCAAGCCGTGAACATCAATCTGTGAAAATCGATCTGTGAACATCAATCTTGGATCTTCAAGATACATTTCATCCACCATTTCTTCAAGCACAGAAAGATCAAGAAATGGCTTCGCAAGAACGAAATCCTCGGTAGCATCAAGGAGTGCGATAAGACTTCCATTGGAGAAAGGAGAGGAACGGAAGGGATCGACACCGTAACGAAGAAATTTCTTGGAATCCATGAATGGAATCTGTCTCAGATCCAATTCTTTGTTTGTAGAAGCATCAAAAGCGGGTGAAACTGATGTTCTACCACAAGTGAATGAAGCGGATGACATCGGTGGCTGAAAGCGTTGTGACCTTGCTGGTTTTGATGTGTTGAAGATGACATTGGCACCGAGCCTTGTAGCGGATTCGTTGACGAAGATGGAGGTTGAAGGAACGATTTCTGAACACGTTGTGTGCTTCTGCAATTGGTTTGCCGGATCTGGATCTATTGGAATGATTTCAAAGAGCATTGTGTGCTCCTTCAATTGATTCGCTGGATCTTGATCGATGAGATCAGTGGAATTTTCCATTTCGGTTACCATATGCTTCTTCACAATTTCTTCTACAAACGTGCTCCTCATCTTCATCTTCGAGAGTTCCATTCTCACTTCATGGTTGGTCCGGTTGTTACAATCAGAGAAATAAGAGGCATAATCAGTTTCATTCTGCTCAGCGGTGTTGGATTTAAAATCCACAAAATGTGATGCGACGTCAACAGATCCTTCATCACCGTTCCGTTTGAAGGCAGTAAGGACACAATGGATTTCTCCAATCTTGATGGTGGATCCATCAAATTCTGGTTCAATTGAATTTAGTGGAGGAACATGAATCGTTTTAAGATCTGAATCCTTACCGAGACTACCAAAGACGATCTTGAGATGGTTGCTTTCTTGCCGGAGCAGCGAAGAATCTTCTTCTTCTTGATTCAAGAACAACCACCGTGGTACTTCATATTGTGCATCGTCGAAATCAGAGTCGGAATCGTAGTCGGCATCAGAAGCATAATCCTCATCTCTAGGGTATCGCTCTGATACCATGTTAAGAATCATAGGATCATACATGCATAGATCAAACCCATATGAGAGGTAGAGAGCATAGGAATACTCATGAGGTAAAAGAGGTAAAAACTCTTCATAAGGAATCATATTGAAAAAAGATAGTAAAAGTGATTACAAGATGCTCAATATATAGAGCACTAGAAAATACTAACTAACTAAGAGATTACTAATTAGTCCCTAAGAGAATGTGATATCTCCTAACCAACTATTATTTTTAATAAATATCATTAAGATCTTTTACTTATTACCATAACAGTGGTCCCTCAAGTCTGGTCGCCTGAGGGGCGATCTTGGCTTGATAAGCTGATGCCACCTTGCGTTGTCGATCATAAGATGTACCGAGCTTTCTTTTTAAGGGACTCAAAAAGGGGTCGGCTTAACTTGGTCGTGGGTTTTGTTGAACTTGATTCATTTAGTCGATCTTGAGATGCACCGAGCTTTCTTTTGAGCAGAGGGGCCAGCGCTTTAGATTCAGTGCCAGACATTAAATGTTTCTGACACGGCGCGTATTACGATGGTGTTTAATGATGGTGACGTTTTGTTTTTTAGCGCCCGACCTTTGGATTTTGATTGGACGCGTTGATTCGACTTCCGGGCCCAATCCATGATTTTTTGGCCCACTATAAATAGGGGTCACCTCCTTTTGTTATGTTGCTGCATAACCCCTTCTGCTCTGATTACCGATCTTGAATTGTCGAGCTTTCCTTCGAACAAAGTGGATTAGGTGATAGAAACTCAACAACAGGTCGATAAAAAGATTGCTTTCAGATCCGATCATCCTATCTGCTTTATTTCGAGGTAAGTCTTTAATTTATTTGTTTTTGCATTTTGAACCCCTCCTTTTATTTATTCGCTCGGAGTGGGGGTCGTCAGGTCGGGTTCCGACTTATTCGCGAACCCCTTTTGCGATTTTTTATCCTGAGATCTCGTCCCCCATTTCTGCAGTTTTAGATCTGGCGAGGACCAAACAATCCCGCAGGGATATAAACGAATACCGAAACGAGTTTGTGAAGATCATGGCCTCCGGTGGTGATGTTCCTGAAAATCAAGAGAATCAGACAATGGTCGGTATTCCAGATGAGCAAGATCATCCGCCCTCCGCTCCTACCAGCGAGCAGGCGGAGGAAAATGTCGATGTTGAAAGTTTTTCTTCGGTTGACGATGCTAATGAGCCCGATCCAGATGTTGTGGAAGTTATGGAGGAAGACCGTAGGATCGATGTGGTGGCTATCTCTTTAGGGTCTGAGGAGGAGGTTCAACCGGAGGAAAGGCAGGGGAGCTCGAATACTATTGAATCGGAGAGCTCCGATTCTGACCTTGGGACGAGCGCAGTGCTCGAAGATGATTCCGATCAAGAAGATGCTGATGGCATGGGCCAGCCAAGTACGAGTCGAGCTTCTGATGTTTCAGTTGATGGTTATTCCAATACTGGTCCTAGAGCTCACGATGTGCCGGTACGGGAGGTTCGACCTTATGATTGGGTTTCCACCAAGGTTCTGGAGATCGAATCGTTGTACCGTTCAGGCCATAACCTAGATTCAGTAGGTCGAAAAATCGCTGGGCGTTCTGAGAGAAATATTTGGAGGGTCGAAGGTATGAAGGATGGAGAGCACGTGACTTCTTAGGGCAGGAGATCTTAAATTTACTATGTACCACGTGACGATCAATAATATGAACATCCGGCCTCCCTTTACTTCTCTTGAACAGACCGTTCTGGTGGAGTTAGATGTAGTACCCTCCCAGCTACATCCAAATGCATGGGCTTTCCGTCGAGCCTTTGAGTTGATGTGTATCCATCTGGAGAGACCGGTGTCGTCCCAACTTTTCTTCCATTTGTTCGAGCTTAATCGGAATAGTGGGGAGGATAAGTCCGGCCATGAGCATGTCAGTTTTCACTCGAGGCGAGGCGCGAAGATTTTTAAAGCTTATGCAGACTCACTGAGGGGAAGTTGGAAGCAACTCTTCTATTGGGTCGAACCGGTTAATGATAAGGCCATCGACTGTGTAGGGAAGTACGGAGCTGATGGTCGGACTTTGGTGTCCACCAAGTTCCCTATCTGTTGGAGCCATGGTCATTTCAACCGGTCTACACATTCCTACTCTGTCGGCGAGGATCGACTGAGTGCTGAAGATCGTCTCACAAAGGCGATCTTGATTTTCATTTCCCAGAGGGTTCCGTTTTCAAAGCATAAATACCGGGGTATCCCTACGGATCGCTTAGTCCAGGCCGGGAAGCGGGTGCGGGTACAAAGGGTTTTAGGTAGATCGTCTTTCTGTAGTGGATTTTTGTGTATTTGGTTTTTTGAAAGTTATATAACTCGTATTTTTTCTTGCTTTTCCAGACACGATGGCACCAAAGAAGCTTGCGTTTTTGAAGAAGTTGGCGATGCAGTCGGCCTATGTTGAGCAGGGAGGGGTATCGTTCCAAACATCTTCCCGACCTAGACCCATTATCGAGGTGGCCATTGTCGCCGAACTGATTACGACTGTCACCCAGAAGGACCTGGTCGGTGCTGAGACTGAAAGGGGAAAGAGCATCGAGGTTTTGGTTGATTCACCAATTCTGGTCGTAAAGGGTGTCGATGTTGGGACCTCTGTCAAACGGGGAAGAGCTGGCGCCGATGATGAGCCGGGATCGGTCAAGAAAACAAAGACTGTGAAGAGATCCAAGCATAAATGTAAGGCCGTCCCTCTGGACAAGAATTTTTTAGAACAAAATTTTGAAAAGTGGCGGGAGGTGTAACGCCCTAAAATAATTTAATTTATTAATTAAATTAAGTTATTGGAGGGATGCAATATTTATTTAAGTGGGATAATTTATATATAATTGTTTTATTGTAGGAGGCGAAAAGAATTAAAAAGAGTGGTGTGAAAAATGGGCCCAAGCCACTTAAGTGACCCAAGCCCATTCCAATTATCCTAAAACCCTAAGAATTATGGTCATTCCACAAAAGAAAAGAAAACAGCGCATCTGAGAGAGAAAAGAGAGGTGAGGCGCGACTTCAAGCTTAGAGGAGGAGAGGAACTTGTCTTCATCTTGGCTTGGGTAAGTGCCTTGATCCTTCTCTTCCATTTAATTAATTCTTCCAAGTAGTGATCTAAGACCCTTCCTTTTTTCCATGTTGCGATTTTTTCCATGAATTGTGGTGATGGATGCGAATTGGTTAGAAGAGGAGAAGGAGGTTGCTGCGAATTTTTGGTGACTTTGGCTCGTCGTGTTGCGGAGTTTTGTACGCATTGCATTCATCGTTGTTTCGGGCATATATAAATTCGAGGTAAGGGTGAGCGATTTTCAAATTAATATAATTGGGTATATGGAGGGTTTGTGGGTTGTGTTAGTGGTTGAGTTAGAAACTTATAGGTGAGGAGGAATGATGAGTGGAAATATTAGGATGATATGCGAATTGCCCTATGAAGTGAGGAGATGAATTGTTGATGTGAATCAAATAAATGTATTGCTGTTTTTGTTAAATTATTTAGGTGCTGTTGCAGAATTTGGTTGTAGGTGCTGTTTGCCATTTAGAGGCATTGTTGTTGCTGTATTTTTGGTGCTGTTGCTGTCAATGTTATAATTGCTGTTGCTGTATATTTTGATGCTGTTTGCTGTCATTTAAATAATGTTGTTGCTGTATATTTTTGGTGCTGTTTGCTGTCATTTAAGTGATGCTGTTGCTGTATTTTAATTTTGCTGTTTTCACAATAGAATGTTGCTGTTTTTACAAGTTAAAATACTGCTGTTTTGCGAATTAAATGGCCACTGTTTCAGTTTTAATTTGATGTAAAAATTCTGCTGTTTTGCGAATTAAATGGCCACTGTTTCAGTTTTAATTTGATGTAAAAATTCTGCTGTTTTTGCGAAAATAATGGCTACTGTTTCAGTTCCGATTTGACGAAAGATTGCCACTGTTTTTGCGCATAATTACCACTGTTTTTCAGCTTCAATTTGATGTCAATATGCCACTGTTTTTGCGCATAATTACCACTGTTTTTCAGCTTCAATTTGATGTCAATATGCCACTGTTTTTGCGCATAATTACCACTGTTTTTCAGTTTTCGAGTTGATGTAAAATTCCTACTGTTTTGCGCAATGATGGCCACTATTTTCAGTTTTTATTTAGTGTCAAGACTGTGAGTTTTCTTCCACTTAGAAAATGAGATGTTTTTCCCGAATTTAATTGTGACGTTTCCTAAGGTGTAAAGTGAAATGTTTACTCCATAATTTTAAAGATGTTGTTACATTATTTTTGAATGTGATTGTTATGAAGAGTGGTGATATTACTATGATGACTATGACGAATACACTCTATGAGTGTCTTATGGTGGTGATGATGAATACTCCGGGTGAGTAAATTTTGGTGATTGCACATGTGTCCATTGTGTCTCATAGCATGTGCATCTTATGACGAATAGGCTTCGGCCTCTTAGTGACGGTGTGCCCATAGTGGCTTATTTATGACGAGAAAACAGTGACGGTGTGCCCATAGTGGCTTATTATGACGAATATGGTACCATCATGCATATGCCCAGGTGTGGGTTGCATCTTCATGCGCATTCATTTTTTTATGACGGGTGACGTGAATTGTGAATTTGTTTGATGTTGTGTGTAAACGACGATGAAGTTGGTATAAGTGATGATGTTGTGTGATGGTTTGCTCATATTACTCTGCTGTATGCTTAATTATAATTTGTTGAAAATTCTCACCCCTTCTGCTTGGAATGTTGCTCTATGGTGGCAACGCTGCAGGTGACTCTGATTGAAGGACATGCTGCCTTCCTTTTAGCTGTTGGGACGTTCGAGTCGCTCTCTGATATTGTAACACCTAGGGGGCGGGTTAAAGTTGACGACTTATTTAATTAGCTGTTTTTAATAATTTTATTGATGTGTGAGACGTGTTTGAGCGATTTTTTTTTGGTGAGCTATTATTTCCGCTGTGATGAGATTTAATTTTGAAGTTCGATTTTTGAGACGAATGTGTTTCTACACGAATGTTAATGGCGTAGTCGATGAGTTTCATCAATGAAGTTGTGACATTTCTTTTCTACTAATATTATTATTATTTTTGAAAACGAAAGCACTCTGATAATGACGTACAAATTAAAGGGGTAGAAACGGGGTGTTACATTAGTGGTATCAGAGCAGTTCGGTCTGTCCGGCCGGTGGTCAAGTTGTCGAGTCGAGTAACATTCGAGTCTAGTTACTCGTATCTAAATTTTGTTTTCTGTTGCAGTACTAGAATGGCAGGACGGAACGATGCTGCACTTGCTGCTGCTTTGCAGGCTATAGCCGGAGTCGTGGGTAACATACCCAATGCTATTGGAGATGGGACGCGTAGTTTGGCTACGTTTCAGCGTGAGAGCCCTCCTGCTTTTGAAGGCGGGTATAATCCTGATGGTGCCCTTGAGTGGCTGAGTGAGATGGAGCGGATCTTCCGCGTTATGGATTGCACCGATGCTCAGAAGGTTCGCTATGGCACACATATGTTGAAGAAAGAGGCTTATGATTGGTGGAGGACTACTAGTCAGGGGTTGACGGCTGCCAATGAGGGGATCACCTGGGCTGTGTTTGAGAGAGAATTCAAGAGGAAGTACTACCCGGAGGATGTCCGCGGGAAGAAGGAGGTTGAGTTTCTAAGACTTGAACAAGGCAACATGACTGTAACCGAGTATGCTGCAAAATTTACTGAGCTGTCTAAGTTTTACCCTCATTATGATAGAGAGGGTGCGGAGTTCTCCAAATGCATCAAATTTGAAAATGGATTGCGTGCTGACATTAAGAGGGCCATAGGGTACCAGCAGATTCGTGTGTTTCCGTTGTTGGTTAATAGCGCCAGGATTTTTGAGGAGGACAATAATGCCTTCTCCAGAGTCATTAGAGAAAAACAAAAGAATTTCGCAAGTCGTGGTAAGCCATATGAGGCGCCTGCTGGTAAGGGCAAGGGTAAGTTTGTTGGTGGACCTAAGCGAAGTGGGGGAGATGCTACAGCCAGTGTTACTTGTTACTCGTGCGGGAAAGTGGGTCATAAAAGTCCAGATTGCCCAGGCGGGGATAAGAAGAGATGTTATAGGTGTGGGAAAGAGGGGCATATATCTTCCGGATGTGATAAGAAAGAAGTGGTATGTTTCAACTGCGGGGAGAGTGGTCATGTTAGTACACAATGTTCGAAACCCAAGAAGGAGAAGTCCTTTGGAAAGGTGTTCGCTCTGGCTGAGTCTGATGTAGTGAACGAGATTCGAGGTACGTGCTATATCAATAATTTTCCTCTTGTTGTTATTGTTGATACTGGTGCTACCCATAGTTTTATTGCTGCTGCATGTGTTGAGAAGTTAAGCCATGTTTTATCTGATATGTTGAGGGAGATGGTCATCGACACTCCAGCTAAGGGTCCGGTGACTACCTCCGTTGTTTGTGCCAAATGTCCTGTATCTGTATATGGTAGAGAATTCTTGATTGATTTGATCTGTTTGCCGCTGAGTGGAATGGATGTCATTCTGGGTATGGACTGGTTAGTTGATAACCATGTCCATATCAACTGTCGAGAGAGGTCCGTGAGTTTTGAGTCGTCTGAAGGGGAGTCTGGTCTGTTATCTGCGGGTCAGCTGCATAGAGTGATGAGAGAAGAGGTTCAGCTGTTTTCTCTGTTGGCGTCGTTGTCTGATGAAAGCCAAGCGAAGATTGATGTGTTGCCGGTAGTGCGCGAGTTTTCCGAGGTGTTCCCTGATGAGATTCTGGATGTACCACCAGAGAGAGAGGTGGAGTTTGCTATTGACCTGGTTCCCGGCACTAAGCCAGTGTCTATGGCGCCATATAGAATGTCTGCATCCGAGTTGGCAGAATTGAAAAAGCAACTTGAAGATTTATTAGAAAAGAAGTTTGTAAGACCGAGTGTGTCACCTTGGGGAGCTCCAGTGTTGTTAGTGAAAAAGAAAGACGGTAGTATGAGGTTGTGCGTAGACTATCGGCAGTTAAATAAAGTTACGATCAAGAACAAGTACCCGTTGCCAAGAATTGATGACTTGATGGATCAGTTAGTGGGTGCTAAAGTATTTAGCAAGATTGACTTAAGGTCTGGTTATCATCAGATCAAGGTCAAGGATGCAGATGTCCAGAAGACGGCATTTAGGACAAGATATGGGCACTATGAGTATTCCGTTATGCCTTTCGGTGTGACTAATGCGCCGGGGGTATTTATGGGGTACATGAACCAAATCTTCCGTGAGTACTTGGATAAGTTTGTGGTAGTCTTCATTGATGACATTCTGATATACTCTAGGTCAGAAGAGGAGCATGCGGAACATCTGAGGCTGGTGCTAGAAATTCTGAAGGATCGAAAGTTGTATGCGAAGCTGTCCAAGTATGAGTTTTGGTTGAAAGAAGTCAGTTTCCTCGGTCACGTGATTTCTAGTGAGGGAATTGCGGTGGATCCTTCCAAAGTTGATGCAGTGTTGCAATGGGAGTCTCCAAAGTCAGTTACTGAAGTCAGGAGTTTTCTGGGGTTGGCTGGCTATTATAGAAGGTTTATTGAGGGGTTCTCGAAGTTGGCTCTGCCATTGACTCAATTGACCTGCAAGGGTAGGGCTTTTGTTTGGGATGACCGATGTGAAGAAAGTTTCAATGAGCTGAAGAAGAAGTTGACTACGTCTCCAGTGTTGACCCTGCCTAATCCGGTTGAACCGTTTGTGGTTTATTGTGATGCGTCTAAGATGGGTTTGGGTGGTGTACTTATGCAGAATGGGAAAGTGATCGCTTATGCGTCTAGGCAATTGAGAATTCATGAAAAGAATTACCCTACTCACGACTTAGAACTTGCTGCTGTGGTGTTCGCATTAAAAATTTGGAGGCATTACTTGTATGGATCGAAATTTGAGGTGTTCAGTGATCACAAGAGTCTACGGTATCTGTTTGACCAGAAAGAATTGAATATGAGGCAGCGCCGGTGGTTAGAACTATTGAAGGATTATGATTTTGAATTGAGTTATCACCCGGGGAAAGCGAATGTGGTGGCGGATGCGCTGAGTCGGAAGACTTTGCACCTGTCGGCATTGATGGCTAGAGAGCTTGAGTTAATTGAGCAGTTCAGGGACATGAGTTTAGTGTGTGAAGTTACGCCTCAGAGTGTCAGGTTAGGTATGTTGAAAATTGGCAATGATTTTATGGCGAGTATCCGAGAGGCGCAGAAATTAGATATGAAATTAGTTGATCTGATGAGTGGGATCGGTCAGTCAGAGAATGAGGACTTCGTGATAGATACGCAAAATGTATTGAGGTATCGTGGGAGAATTTGTGTTCCCGAAGATGAGGAAATGAGAAAGGCAATTCTTGAGGAAGGGCATAAGAGTAAATTGAGTATCCATCCTGGAGCGACGAAAATGTACCAAGATCTGAAGAAGATGTTCTGGTGGCCTGGGTTGAAGCGCGATGTGGCACAGTTTGTGTATTCGTGCTTGACCTGTCAGAAATCAAAAGTCGAGCATCAGAAGCCTGCGGGAATGATGCAACCGTTGAATGTTCCAGAATGGAAGTGGGATAGTATATCTATGGATTTTGTAACCGGGTTACCCAATACGGTGAGAGGGCATGATTCAATTTGGGTGATTGTGGATAGGTTGACGAAGTCGGCTCATTTTATTCCTATCGGTATTAAGTATCCAGTGTCGAGATTGGCTGAAATCTACATTCAGGTGATTGTGAAGCTGCACGGGGTTCCTTTATGCATTGTGTCTGATAGGGACCCAAGGTTCACTTCGGAGTTTTGGAGTAGTTTACAGAAGGAGTTGGGATCGAAATTGAGGTTGAGTTCAGCTTATCATCCTCAGACTGATGGGCAGACAGAGAGGACGATTCAATCGTTAGAGGACCTGTTGAGATCATGTGTACTAGAGCAGGGAGGTGCGTGGGATACTCATCTCCCGTTAATTGAGTTCACCTACAACAACAGCTATCATTCCAGTATCGGAATGGCGCCGTTTGAGGCGTTGTATGGCCGGAGGTGTAGGACTCCGGTGTGTTGGTACGAGACTGGGGAAAGTTTAGTACTTGGACCTGAGTTAGTCAGAGAGACTACTGAGAAGGTAAAGATGATCAGGGAGAAAATGAAAGCGTCGCAGAGTCGACAGAAGAGTTACCATGATAAGAGAAGGAAAGATTTAGAATTTGAAGCCGGTGACCACGTGTTCTTGAGGGTCACGCCTATGACTGGTGTTGGGCGAGCGCTGAAATCAAAGAAGTTGACTCCTCGATTCATCGGGCCGTATCAGATTACGGAGAGAGTTGGAAATGTTGCATATCGGGTGGCCTTACCACCTAACCTTTCAAACTTGCACGACGTGTTTCACGTGTCGCAGCTTCGGAAGTATGTTGCGGATCCGTCTCATGTGATTCAACTAGATGATGTGGAGGTGCGGGACAATCTCACCGTGGAGACTATGCCAGTTAGAATTGATGACCGTGAAGTAAAAGTGTTAAGAGGCAAAGAGATTAATTTAGTGAAAGTAGTTTGGTTGGGAGCCGTTGGCGAGAGCATGACGTGGGAATTGGAGAGTAAGATGAAAGACGCCTATCCAGAATTATTTGATTCAGGTAATTTCGAGGACGAAATTCTCTAAGTGGGGGAGAGTTGTAACGCCCTAAAATAATTTAATTTATTAATTAAATTAAGTTATTGGAGGGATGCAATATTTATTTAAGTGGGATAATTTATATATAATTGTTTTATTGTAGGAGGCGAAAAGAATTAAAAAGAGTGGTGTGAAAAATGGGCCCAAGCCACTTAAGTGACCCAAGCCCATTCCAAATATCCTAAAACCCTAAGAATTATGGTCATTCCACAAAAGAAAAGAAAACAGCGCATCTGAGAGAGAAAAGAGAGGTGAGGCGCGACTTCAAGCTTAGAGGAGGAGAGGAACTTGTCTTCATCTTGGCTTGGGTAAGTGCCTTGATCCTTCTCTTCCATTTAATTAATTCTTCCAAGTAGTGATCTAAGACCCTTCCTTTTTTCCATGTTGCGATTTTTTCCATGAATTGTGGTGATGGATGCGAATTGGTTAGAAGAGGAGAAGGAGGTTGCTGCGAATTTTTGGTGACTTTGGCTCGTCGTGTTGCGGAGTTTTGTACGCATTGCATTCATCGTTGTTTCGGGCATATATAAATTCGAGGTAAGGGTGAGCGATTTTCAAATTAATATAATTGGGTATATGGAGGGTTTGTGGGTTGTGTTAGTGGTTGAGTTAGAAACTTATAGGTGAGGAGGAATGATGAGTGGAAATATTAGGATGATATGCGAATTGCCCTATGAAGTGAGGAGATGAATTGTTGATGTGAATCAAATAAATGTATTGCTGTTTTTGTTAAATTATTTAGGTGCTGTTGCAGAATTTGGTTGTAGGTGCTGTTTGCCATTTAGAGGCATTGTTGTTGCTGTATTTTTGGTGCTGTTGCTGTCAATGTTATAATTGCTGTTGCTGTATATTTTGATGCTGTTTGCTGTCATTTAAATAATGCTGTTGCTGTATATTTTTGGTGCTGTTTGCTGTCATTTAAGTGATGCTGTTGCTGTATTTTAATTTTGCTGTTTTCACAATAGAATGTTGCTGTTTTTACAAGTTAAAATACTGCTGTTTTGCGAATTAAATGGCCACTGTTTCAGTTTTAATTTGATGTAAAAATTCTGCTGTTTTGCGAATTAAATGGCCACTGTTTCAGTTTTAATTTGATGTAAAAATTCTGCTGTTTTTGCGAAAATAATGGCTACTGTTTCAGTTCCGATTTGACGAAAGATTGCCACTGTTTTTGCGCATAATTACCACTGTTTTTCAGCTTCAATTTGATGTCAATATGCCACTGTTTTTGCGCATAATTACCACTGTTTTTCAGCTTCAATTTGATGTCAATATGCCACTGTTTTTGCGCATAATTACCACTGTTTTTCAGTTTTCGAGTTGATGTAAAATTCCTACTGTTTTGCGCAATGATGGCCACTATTTTCAGTTTTTATTTAGTGTCAAGACTGTGAGTTTTCTTCCACTTAGAAAATGAGATGTTTTTCCCGAATTTAATTGTGACGTTTCCTAAGGTGTAAAGTGAAATGTTTACTCCATAATTTTAAAGATGTTGTTACATTATTTTTGAATGTGATTGTTATGAAGAGTGGTGATATTACTATGATGACTATGACGAATACACTCTATGAGTGTCTTATGGTGGTGATGATGAATACTCCGGGTGAGTAAATTTTGGTGATTGCACATGTGTCCATTGTGTCTCATAGCATGTGCATCTTATGACGAATAGGCTTCGGCCTCTTAGTGACGGTGTGCCCATAGTGGCTTATTTATGACGAGAAAACAGTGACGGTGTGCCCATAGTGGCTTATTATGACGAATATGGTACCATCATGCATATGCCCAGGTGTGGGTTGCATCTTCATGCGCATTCATTTTTTTATGACGGGTGACGTGAATTGTGAATTTGTTTGATGTTGTGTGTAAACGACGATGAAGTTGGTATAAGTGATGATGTTGTGTGATGGTTTGCTCATATTACTCTGCTGTATGCTTAATTATAATTTGTTGAAAATTCTCACCCCTTCTGCTTGGAATGTTGCTCTATGGTGGCAACGCTGCAGGTGACTCTGATTGAAGGACATGCTGCCTTCCTTTTAGCTGTTGGGACGTTCGAGTCGCTCTCTGATATTGTAACACCTAGGGGGCGGGTTAAAGTTGACGACTTATTTAATTAGCTGTTTTTAATAATTTTATTGATGTGTGAGACGTGTTTGAGCGATTTTTTTTTGGTGAGCTATTATTTCCGCTGTGATGAGATTTAATTTTGAAGTTCGATTTTTGAGACGAATGTGTTTCTACACGAATGTTAATGGCGTAGTCGATGAGTTTCATCAATGAAGTTGTGACATTTCTTTTCTACTAATATTATTATTATTTTTGAAAACGAAAGCACTCTGATAATGACGTACAAATTAAAGGGGTAGAAACGGGGTGTTACAGGAGGATCCCATCGCAGCGTCGGCCCAGATCTTCCTGAATCTTGCAGAGGTTCACAAGATCGAGAAAACGAAGTACGAGAAGCGAGCCGAATGTGGGTTTTTTGTAAGTTTCGCCGGTTTCGTTGATTTATTTATGACTTTTCTTTTTGTTTTGATATCTTTCTTGACATGTCTTGTAGAGTTGCTGAATGCCGAGAAGACAAGGTGTTTTAAGCTTTTGGAGGAATTGTCCGCGAGGACCAAGGAGATGGGTCGAGTTAAGATCGAGTTTCGGTTATTGAAGGAGAGTGAAGAGACTATTACGGCATTAAAGGAAACTGCTCTGAGTCGTGTCGAGGCTCGCGTGAAGCAGCTTGAAGATCAGCTCAAAGTTCTAGAGGAGTCTGAGGCTGCGGCAAAGAGAGAGGTGACGATCTCGGAAGAACGAATTGCAGATCTGGAGGATAGCTTGAAGAAAGCTTTGGAAGCGAGGGCGGAAACGAGCACCGACCCTGAAGCCCGTATTGCCAGTCTTCAAGCTGCCCTTCAACGAAGCAAGAAGGATGCAAAGGAGGCTGCTGAAGCGGCGCTTGAGATGTATAAAGAAGGTTTTCAAGGCGCCCTTCTGCAGTTTCTTCTACTTCATCCTTCCCTTCCACTAGACCCAACAATCATTGATGCCGATCATGAGGTCGAAGGGAGGTGCATCGTCAAGGTCGACCCTGTGACGGAAGAGAAAACCGTCGTCTTTCCGACCTCAGATGTTTGATGTTTTCTAGCATTTTTTGTAGAAGTTATGCGTATATGCTTATCTGATCAAGTTTTGCATATATTTAGAACTTCGTTATGTAATTTGGAATTTTCAGGGCTCGACCGTACCCGAGATGCTTTGTAATCGAAAATATTTTAATCGATCTTGATTTTGGATCTCATTACGAGCTTTATGAATGCTTTTTTAATTATGCAAGTCATATGCATCGTTTTTTAGAGATAGTTTCGCACCTGAGGGACTCGAGGTGGTCATGAACGTTGGCCTATAGAGTAGTTTACTAGGACTCGGCCCAGATTTAACTTGTCCTATAGGGGTATTAGCAACTGTGGCCAATGGTCGTTCTGAGGATATTTCGACTCTAGAAGACCCGGTCCCTTTGAAACAGTTTACCAAGACTCGGCTTGGATTTAACTGGTAACAAAGGGTTGCGACTATGGTTGGTCGCTTGGGGAGATCCCAAGATCGAACCTGAGGGGCTCGAGGTTCGAGTGTAGTTTCGCACCTGAGGGACTCGAGGTGGTCATAAACATTGGCCTATAGAGCGGTTTACCAGAACTCGGCCCAGATTTAACTCGCCCTATAGGGGTATTGGCAGCTGTGGCCAATGGTCGTTCCGAGGATATTTCGACCCTAGAAGACCCGGTCCCTTTGAAACAGTTTACCGAGACTTGGCTTGGATTTAACTGGTAACAAAGGGTTGCGACCATGGTTGGTCGCTTGGGGAGATCCCACGATCGAACCTGAGGGGCTCGAGGTGGCCATAAACGTTGACCTATAGAGCAGTTTACCAGGACTCGGCCATGATCGAACCTGAGGAGCTCGAGGTTCGAGTCTCTTCCGAAGTTGTAAGTTTGATTCATACATTACTGTTTGATGAGATCAAGAATGTGTGGAATGTCGAGAAGTTTACTGATTTATCATTTAAATGAGGAACTCGATTTACAATGATAGGAGCAGCCCTATATGGTGCCAATTTTGGAGTGATTGATACAATTTCTGCCCTTAACTGTAATAACTCTTCAGTTTCGTTGCATTCCAAGTCCTTTGAATCTTTTTCCCTTGGAGGGTCTCTAGGTTGAAAGCTCCTTTACCGGTTTTAGATCTAATACGGTAAGGTCCTTCCCAATTTGGTGCGAGCTTTCCTTGGAAAGCATTTTTAAGACCAACATTAACCCTTCGAAGAACCAGATCGCCTAGCTCAAAATCTATGGGAACGACTTTGGCATTGTACCTGGTGGTTACCCCTTGTTTGACAATTGCTTCTCGGAGTGAGGCTCGACCCTGAATTTCATCGATGAGGTCGAGCTCCTCTCTCAAGGCTTGGTTATTTTCGTTTTGAGTTTTGGGGTTTGTCGTTCTCCAGCTGAGTTCGCCAATCTCGACGGGAATGACCTCCTCGCTGCCGTAAGAGAGCCGGAACGGCGTCTCTCCTGTAGAGCTTTGTTGGGTGGTCTTATATCCCTAGAGGACATAAGGTAGATCTTCCACCCAGTTTCCTTTTGCGTCGTCTAGACGTCGCCTTAGGCCGTTTAGTATTAATTTGTTCGCTGCTTCTACTTGTCCGTTGGTTTGAGGGTGTTCAACTGATGTGAAGCGGTGCTTGATTTTTAGGTCGGACATCAGCTTTCTGAAACCCTTGTCGGTAAATTGAGTTCCATTGTCCGTTATTACTACCTCGGGGATGCCGAACCTGCTCATGATGTTCTTCCTAAAACATTTGATGCAGTTTCTTGCAGTGATGGTAGCCAGGGGTTCTGCTTCTATCCATTTGCTGAAGTAATCGACTGCGACGATTAAGTATTTGATCTGCCCTGGAGCTGTCGAGAATGGCCCCAGGAGGTCTATCCCCCACCATGCAAATGGCCATGTGGAGGACAGAGTTGTAAGATCGGTTGGAGGAGAAATGTGGATGTTGGCGTGAATTTGACATTTTTTGCATTTTTTTACGTAAGCACTAGCATCAACCGCCATGGTCGGCTAGTAATATCTGGCGCGAAGAGCCTTTCGAGCTAGAGAACGGGCTCCGAGGTGTTGACCGCACATTCCCTCATGAATTTCTGCTAGGACATAAGCTGCTTCTTCTCCCTCGATGCATTTCAACAACGGGGAGGAGAGGCTTCTTTTGTACAACGCTCCATCAATGACTGAAAAGGCAGAAGCCTTCCTCCTGACGAGTTTAGCGTCGTTTGCGTTGGGGGGTTCCACTCCTGCAATGATGTATTCTAAGATCGATACGATCCAACTGTGAGCTTCTTCAATTATGCAAATGGTCGATGCAAATTCAGGGTCGGGGGATACACTGGGTTTGTAGAGGATTTCCTAGATAAACGTTTTGTGATTTCAAGGAGCTTTCGTCCTTGCGAGCTTGGCGAGGATATCAGCTCTTTGGTTCTCTGCCATCGGCACGTGTTTTACTTCTGATGTTTCCATTTGAGCTAGTAATGCCCGTACTCGAAGTAGGTATTTCAGTAAGATCGGCTCTTTAGTCTCGTAATAGTTGCCGATTTGTGAGACTACCAACAGAGAGTCGGTGTACAGTTTTACCCGAGGGACTCGGAGGTCAACTGCCAAGCGTAGACCAGTGATGCAAGCCTCGTATTCTGCTTGGTTGTTCGAGGTTGAAAAACTGAAAGTCAGAGAAACTTCGATGATGATGCCGTTCGGGCTTTCTAACATGATGCCAGTGCCACTTCCCTTCGGATTGGCGGATCCATCGACATGTAGGATCCATGTATCGTTTTCGACGTTTGCTGGTGTCATTTCGGCCACGAAATTCGCCAGAACCTGCGCTTTCATAGCAGTTCGGGCATCGTACTTGATCCTGAACTCTGATAGTTCTACCGCCCACTTGATCATTCTACCCGCGAGATCGGACCTGTGCAGGATTTACCGGATGGGGTAATTAGTCTGCACGACCACCTGGTGAGCGACGGAGTAAGGTCGAAAACGTCGAGCTGCGATGATGAGAGCTAGAGCGATCTTTTCAACCTTCTGATAGCGACTCTCCGGTCCGTGTAGGGCTTTGCTTGCAAAGTAAACTGGGCTATGTCCGGTTTTTAACTCCCGCACAAGAACGGCCCCTAAGGCTTCCTCCGAGATGGCTAGATATAAGTATAAAGTTTCACCTTTGCTTGGTCTAGTTAAGATCGGAGGTTCAGAGAGGACCCTTTTGAGCTGGTTTAAGGCCCCATCTTGCTCGGTGGTCCAGTTGAAATTGTAACACCCCTTTTCTACCCGTTAATTTGTTTATAAAAATCAGAGTTCAAAAATCGCTTTCATCGCAAGGAATGTTACACATACTTCGAATAAAACATCGTACTTCAATAAAACAGTTCAACGTCAATAAATGTGCAATACGTAGCACGCCCCCAATGGGGAAAAACTCAAGCATCAGTCATCATCACCACAACCATGACAACAATAAAACCAACTACGCAGCGGAAAGTAAAATAAAGGGAAAACCGTCAAATAACATATAACAAACAAAATGGTCTTAAAACATCGAATTCGTTTCCCCCCTGAGTGCTACGTATCAGAGCATGACGACCCGACTCAATTTAGTGAAGATACCTAGGTCTTCACTCGTGATCACCTGCACGTTACCGCATAGGGGTAACATTCGAACAGAAGGGTGAGTCCAATTCAATCCATATAATAAATCATATGATAAGCAATAAGTTAAAGTCACATCACTAGAGTAACCACATCACAGTCATCAATCACGTCATTACAACAACTCATCACGATGTCATGCAACTATATGAAATGCAACCCACTCGCGGGCATATGCATGAGGTACCTTTCATCATCGTCGCTTAGCCTTTATGGCCTCATCGTCGCTTAGCCTTTATGGCCTCATCGTCGCTGGGTTCATGCACATGGAATACATGAGACACTATGACATGCACCACACACAATCACTGTCAACTATGTGACCCGTCACTTACCAATTTGCCAAATAAGAGGCACAGCACCTGTCAATTCATAATTACAGACAACAACGTCGCTATATTTCATCGTCGCTTATTATCATCGTCGCTTAGCCCTTTGGGCCTCATCGTCACTTATCCATAAACGTCACCAAACAAACAATAGCCACTAAGGGCAAAACAGTCATTTACACATCATCATCAATAATATTAGCCACTAAGGACAAAAACGTCATTTACACATCATCATCAACAATATTAGCCACAAAGGGCAAAAACGTCATTTAACTAGCCACTAAGGGCATCATCGTCATAATCACCCATTTTGACACTAAAGCGTTGAAACTGTTGGTTATACGCAAAAAGGATTTTTAAAGGACTCAATATGGCTTTACAACGTCACTGTAATGACCACCGGGGACAGCCACTTGGGCGCCCAGAAACCACCAGGAAATAATAAGTTTTTATTTTAAAAATAAGACACACAGGTAAACAACTGGAAAAGCTTCCCAACACTTTTTGAAATGTTCAAAACGGATGCCCGAGTCAAAAGATACGTCAAAAACAGAATAGGGGGAAAAATGAGACACAGTAAATTCGACAGCTTCTATCTCAGCAAATTCGACAGCTTCTGTCTCAACAAATTCGACAGCTTCTATCTCAACAAATTCGACAGCTTCTGTCTCAGTAGCTTCGACAGCTTCTGTCTCAGCAACTTCGACAGCTTCTGTATCAACAAATTCGACAGCTTCTGTCTCAGTAGCTTCGACAGCTTCTGTCTCAGCAAATTCGACAGCTTCTGTCTCAGCATTTCGACAGCTTCTGTCTCAGCACTTCGACAGCTTCTGTCTCAGCACTTCGACAGGCAGCAACACAAAAACTGGCGCAGGCAGCAACATTGGCGCCCAAGGGAGGGGATCCCAGTGACATTTCAGAATACGCAACTTAACGACCAAAACTCAGCACCAATGACATCCAGGCAACATAACTACACAGAAACACAACTTAGGAACGCAACACGAGCAGCCAAACTTAGGCGCCCTTGGCGCCCAGCGCATAGCAACACTTCTCGCAACAAAAAAAATTCAGCAACACAAATCTAGCACATGGCGTCCTAGGCGCCCATAACACCAACCAAAGGGATTTTTCAGCCATCAATCATGAGCATCACGCATAAATCATCAACAAAACATGAAATCACATACACATTCATGATCATGGATAGATCTAGGCTAACCCTACCCTAAAACCTATCATAAACATCTATTATATAGAAAGATAGAACTCCCCTTACCTTGGATTTGAAGAACGGAAGCCCTAGAGACAATCGCGAACAAAACCACAGCAACGGATCACGTCCCTTAGCTCCACTTGAGTCGCGACCTCTTCTCCTTCTCTCTCTTCTCCAACGGCGCCCTCACTCTCTCTATTCTCTTATCTCAATTCGCAAATGACAACACAAAACCCTAACTCCACTTGACTTAGCCACTTCGCATAGCTTATGGATCATGGGCTTGGGCTTTTCACTTAAGCCCAAGTTCATTCAAGTGGCGCCTCCTTTTCCTAATACCACCAACATAAAATTAATATAATTTCACTTAATTAAATTATATCCAATTAATTAAAATAAATTCCTAAATACTCAATACCGAAGTCGTAATCCTTCAAGAGCTCCAACCACCGACGCTGTCTCATATTCAACTCTTTCTGATCGAACAGATACTTCAGACTCTTATGATCACTGAACACCTCAAACCTCGAACCATAAAGATAGTGCCTCCAAATCTTAAGCACAAATACCACAGCAGCCAATTCCAAATCATGCGTAGGGTAATTTTTCTCATGAACCCGCAACTGCCTCGACGCATACGCAACGACTTTCCCATCTTGCATCAGCACACCACCAAGACCCATCTTCGAAGCGTCACAATATACAACAAACGGTTCCTCCGGATTAGGCAACGTCAAAACAGGCGACGTTGTCAATCTCTTCTTCAGTTCCATAAAACTTTCCTCACACCGAGCATCCCAAACGAAAACTTTACCCTCACAAGTCAACTGAGTCAACGGAAGGGCTAACTTGGAAAAAACCTCGATGAACCTCCTGTAGTACCCAGCCAAACCCAAAAAGCTTCTGATCTCTGTTGCGGATTTCGGAGCCTCCCACTCCAACACTGCTTCTATTTTTGCCGGATCAACCGCAATACCATTACCAGAAATCACGTGCCCAAGAAAACTCACCTCTTTCAGCCAGAACTCACACTTTGATAGCTTAGCATACAACTTTTTCTCTTTCAGAACTTCCAATACTGACTTCAGGTGCTCAGCATGCTCTTCCTCCGACTTAGAATAAACTAGAATGTCATCTATGAAGATCACCACAAACCGATCTAGGTAATTATGGAAAATACGATTCATATATTCCATAAATACACCAGGTGCATTGGTCACACCGAACGGCATCACTGAATACTCATAATGCCCATACCTTGTCCTGAAAGCTGTCTTCTGAACATCTTCATCCTTCACTTTAATCTGATGATATCCGGACCTCAAATCAATTTTGCTGAAAACACGGGCACCCACTAACTGATCCATCAAATCGTCGATCCTCGGAAGCGGATACTTGTTCTTGATAGTTACCTTATTCAACTGACGATAGTCCACACATAACCTCATACTCCCATCTTTCTTCTTTACCAACAATACCGGAGCTCCCCACGGTGATACACTCGGTCTCACAAACTTTTTCTCAAGCAATTCTTCGAGTTGCGTCTTCAACTCAGACAATTCCGACGCCGACATCCTGTACGGTGCCATAGACACAGGCCTCGTACCAGGTACAAGATCAATCGAAAACTCAACTTCCCTCTCCGGCGGCACACCCGGAATTTCGTCAGGAAAAACCTCAGGAAACTCGCGTACCACTTGCAATTCTTCAATAACAGCTCGACTCTCAGCAGACAACGATGCCATCAACGAAAATAGCTGAACGCCTTCTTTCCTCAACTTCTTCAACTGACCAGCGGATACCAAAACAGAATCTTCTTCCCCGAAACTAACCGACTTGCTACGATAGTTGATATGGACGTGGTTATTCTCTAACCAGTCCATGCCCAAGATTACATCCAGACCTCTCAACGGCAAGCAAACAAAATTCACAACAAAGTCCCTGCCGAAGATCGACACGGGACACTGAGAACACACCTGGGAAGTAATCACCGACCCCTTCGCAGGAGTATCGACAACCATATCCCCATACATAGCAGATAAAACAAGACCCAATCTTTTACAACAATCAACAGATATAAAGCAATGGGTAGCACCAGTATCAATAAGAGATTTCAGAGAAGTACCGTTAATGAAACACGTACCTCTAATAAGACCATCCTTCTCATCAGGCTCCTCTCCTGCCAATGCGAACACTTTCCCACTGGACCTTTCTTTCTTCGACTTTGTACATTTTGCACTGATATGCCCAGACTCACCACAGTTGAAACACACCACATCCTTGACCTTACACTCGGCCGCCATATGACCCTTTTTACCACAACGGTAGCAAACTCTCTCATCAGACCCGCATGTAGTACTCTTGTAGCCAGGTTTGCCACACTTAAAACAGACAATGCTAGCAGGAGCATCTCCCCCACTAGTCTTCTTACCTCCAGCAGCCCTCTGATAACTCTTACCCGCAGGAACCTCATACGGCTTGCTTCGACTCGGAAACTTACCCTTTTTCTCAGACACAGCTTTGTAATGTGCAGTACTGTCCTCCTCAAAGATTCTACAACTATCAACCAGATCAGCGAACACACGGATCTTCAGGTAACCAATGGCCTTTTTGATGTCAGGCCTCAAACCATTCTCGAATTTGATGCATTTTGAGAACTCAGCTGTAGCCTCACTATAGTGCGGATAGAATTTTGCCAATTCCACAAACTTCGCCGCATATTCAGTCACAGACATACCACCCTGCTTCAGTTCCAGGAACTCTATTTCTTTCTTTCCTCGGACATCTTCAGGAAAATACTTTCTCAGAAATTCTCTGCTGAATACCTCCCAGGTAATCTCTTCCTGCATAGCCTCCAACCTCTGCCTAGTAGCCAACCACCAGTCGTCGGCCTCCTCAGCCAACATGTGAGTACCAAAACGGACCTTCTGCTCAACAGTGCAGTCCATCACCCTGAAAATCCTCTCGATCTCTTTCAACCAAGCCATAGCACCATCTGGATCATATTTACCCTTAAAAGTGGGCGGATTCTCTCTCTGGAAAGTAGTCAGACTCCGAAAACCGGCGTTCTCCCCAGCATTCTGCTGATTCTGCACAGCCTGAGCCATAGCTTGCAGCGCAGCAGCAAGAGCAGCATCGTTTCTCCCAGCCATTTCAAATTATCACTGCAGCACAAACCAAAAATTCAGAACTAATCTAACAATTTCTTAATTGTCATAAGACACTATGACAGGACAACATTGGCCGGACAGACCAAACTGCTCTGATACCACTAATGTAACACCCCTTTTCTACCCGTTAATTTGTTTATAAAAATCAGAGTTCAAAAATCGCTTTCATCGCAAGGAATGTTACACATACTTCGAATAAAACATCGTACTTCAATAAAACAGTTCAACGTCAATAAATGTGCAATACGTAGCACGCCCCCAATGGGGAAAAACTCAAGCATCAGTCATCGTCACCACAACCGTGACAACAATAAAACCAACTACGCAGCGGAAAGTAAAATAAAGGGAAAACCGTCAAATAACATATAACAAACAAAATGGTCTTAAAACATCGAGTTCGTTTCCCCCCTGAGTGCTACGTATCAGAGCATGACGACCCGACTCAATTTAGTGAAGATACCTAGGTCTTCACTCGTGATCACCTGCACGTTACCGCATAGGGGTAACATTCGAACAGAAGGGTGAGTCCAATTCAATCCATATAATAAATCATATGATAAGCAATAAGTTAAAGTCACATCACTAGAGTAACCACATCACAGTCATCAATCACGTCATTACAACAACTCATCACGATGTCATGCAACTATATGAAATGCAACCCACTCGCGGGCATATGCATGAGGTACCTTTCATCATCGTCGCTTAGCCTTTATGGCCTCATCGTCGCTTAGCCTTTATGGCCTCATCGTCGCTGGGTTCATGCACATGGAATACATGAGACACTATGACATGCACCACACACAAACACACAATCACTGTCAACTATGTGACCCGTCACTTACCAATTTGCCAAATAAGAGGCACAGCACCTGTCAATTCATAATTACAGACAACAACGTCGCTATATTTCATCGTCGCTTATTATCATCGTCGCTTAGCCCTTTGGGCCTCATCGTCACTTATCCATAAACGTCACCAAACAAACAATAGCCACTAAGGGCAAAACAGTCATTTACACATCATCATCAATAATATTAGCCACTAAAGACAAAAACGTCATTTACACATCATCATCAATAATATTAGCCACAAAGGGCAAAAACGTCATTTAACTAGCCACTAAGGGCATCATCGTCATAATCACCCATTTTGACACTAAAGCGTTGAAACTGTTGGTTATACGCAAAAAGGATTTTTAAAGGACTCAATATGGGTTTACAACGTCACTGTAATGACCACCGGGGACAGCCACTTGGGCGCCCAGAAACCACCAGGAAATAATAAGTTTTTATTTTAAAAATAAGACACACAGGTAGACAACTGGAAAAGCTTCCCAACACTTTTTGAAACGTTCAAAACGGATGCCCGAGTCAAAAGATACGTCAAAAACAGAATAGGGGGAAAAATGAGACACAGTAAATTCGACAGCTTCTATCTCAGCAAATTCGACAGCTTCTGTCTCAACAAATTCGACAGCTTCTATCTCAACAAATTCGACAGCTTCTGTCTCAGTAGCTTCGACAGCTTCTGTCTCAGCAACTTCGACAGCTTCTGTATCAACAAATTCGACAGCTTCTGTCTCAGTAGCTTCGACAGCTTCTGTCTCAGCAAATTCGACAGCTTCTGTCTCAGCACTTCGACAGCTTCTGTCTCAGCACTTCGACAGGCAGCAACACAAAAACTGGCGCAGGCAGCAACATTGGCGCCCAAGGGAGGGGATCCCAGTGACATTTCAGAATACACAACTTAACGACCAAAACTCAGCACCAATGACATCCAGGCAACATAACTACACGGAAACACAACTTAGGAACGCAACACGGGCAGCCAAACTTAGGCGCCCTTGGCGCCCAGCGCCCAGCAACACTTCTCGCAACAAAAAAAATTCAGCAACACAAATCTAGCACATGGCGCCCTAGGCGCCCATAACACCAACCAAAGGGGTTTTTCAGCCATCAATCATGAGCATCACGCATAAATCATCAACAAAACATGAAATCACATACACATTCATGATCATGGATAGATCTAGGCTAACCCTACACTAAAACCTATCATAAACATCTATTATATAGAGAGATAGAACTCCCTTTACCTTGGATTTGAAGAACGGAAGCCCTAGAGACAATCACGAACAAAACCACAGCAACGGATCACGTCCCTTAGCTCCACTTGAGTCGCGACCTCTTCTCCTTCTCTCTCTTCTCCAACGGCGCCCTCACTCTCTCTATTCTCTTCTCTCAATTCGCAAATGACAACACAAAACCCTAACTCCACTTGACTTAGCCACTTCGCATAGCTTATGGATCATGGGCTTGGGATTTTCACTTAAGCCCAAGTTCATTCAAGTGGCGCCTCCTTTTCCTAATACCACCAACATAAAATTAATATAATTTCACTTAATTAAATTATATCCAATTAATTAAAATAAATTCCTAAATACTTAATTAAATAAATTAATTAAATATTTAGGGTGTTACAGAAATCCTCTTCCTATTTTTTAAGTAGCTTGAACAGGGGAAGGGACTTGAACGCCGCATTTGATATGAAACGAGATAAGGCGGTGATCATGCCATTAAGTTTTTGGACTTCCTTTTTGGTTGTTGGGCTTCGCATTTCTGTTAGGGATCGACATTTATCAGGATTTGCTTCGATTCCCCTTTCTGTTAAGTAGAAACCTAAAAATTTATCAGTTCAGACTCCAAAAGTGCATTTCTCTCGATTCAGTCTCATATTATTTTCCCGGACTTCGGAGAAGATCACTCTAAGGTCGTTGACGTGCTTGTCATCGTCTTCACTCTTGGCGATCATGTCGTCGAGGTAGATTTCAATACTCTTGCTGATTTGTTTTTGGAAGACTTTGTTCATCATTCTTTGGTACGTAGCTCTGGCGTTTTTCAAACCAAAAGACATGACACGGTAGGCGAAGTTACCTTGGTTGGTCATGAAAGACGTTTTTTCTTGGTCAGGGGGGAACATGGCGATCTGATTATACCCGGAATATGCATCCATGAATGATAACAATCGAAACCCTGAAGCGTTCTCTACGAGTCGGTCTATGCTGGGGACAGGGAAAGCGTCTTTTGGGCAGGCTTTATTAAGATCGGTATAGTCTATGCACATGCGCCATTTTCTGTTGTTCTTCTTAACCAGGACCGGATTTGATAACCAGGTTGTGTATTTGACTTCAGAAATGAAGTTTGCTTTTAAGAGATCGTCTACGGCTTTTGCAGCGGCTATAGCTTTCTCGCTACTCTGAGCTTGTTTTCTTTGGGCGACCCACTTGGCTCCTGGGTTAACTGCGAGCTGATGGCAAGCGACTTCAGAAGGAATCTCGGGCATGTCTTCCGCCGACCAGGCGAAGATGTCCGCATGGTCTTTGAGACATTGGGTTAAATCAATTTTAACCTCTTCTGATAGATCGGCTCTGATCTTGATGGTTCTGGAGGGATCTTCGCCGAGCTGTACCTTTATGAATTCCCCATTAGGTTGCGTTTACCTCGGTAGGTCGAGCTTTACTTCTTTTGGGAGTAGTTTTTTCGGGAGGGGGAACCCCTTCTTGCTCTAAAGCTTTTTGCTCGGTCTTAGTCCATAGGAAGAAGCATCTGGAAGCAGATTTCAGGTCGGAGTTTAAAGTGATAACTCTATTGCAGAGAGAGTGGAATTTCATTTTTAAGTGCGTGGTGGACGTTACCGCTCTGAGCCTACCTAGAGTCGGTCTTCCAATGATAACGTTGTAGATGGACTCGCAAGGTAGGATAAGGAACTTGGTTTTGATGGTTCTCATCATTGGCTCAGTTCTGTAGGAAACCATCAATTATAAATGGCCTAGTGGTTTTGTCTGAGACCCGTTGAATCCGGATAGGGCCGTTCCTCTGTATGGAGTGAGATCCTCTCTGTCGATCCCCATTCTGTCACGGAGGTCGACAAAGATGATTTCAGATGAGCTCCCTTGGTCCACCAAGATTCTTCTCACTTCTTTATCGGCGATGACTGCCGAGATTATGAGGGGTACGTGCTTGTTGGGTTTCCCATCCATAAGATCTTCATCACCAAAAGATAATGGAGGTCGGGTTTTCGTGGTTGGCGTGGCTGAGGTTAAGGCCACACTTAACAATTCTTTCCATTTTCGCTTCATTGTTTTCCCGGACTCCCCATGCTCGAAACCTCCTGCGATCATCATCATCACTGAGTGGGCCTTCGATGTTCGAGTATCATATTTTTCATCGTCGGAATCGATCTTTGGCTTACCCCTTCTTCTTGAGTCGTCGTTCCTCTCATTTTTAACGTCGCCGGTATTTGTCCCTGGCTTTTTCACATAACCAGACAATTTTCCTCGCTTGATCAAGTCTTCAATGTCGTCTTTCAAAGCATTGGTGACGATTCCGAGGTCGGGGATCCCTGTTACCTCGGTTATCGTTCCCGTGGTTATCTCTTTCGTTGCGGGGTTTTGACGGTCCGGCTTGTGGTGATGGATTTCCGATCTTGGCGCTTTCCTCCTCGTTGATGAAACATTGGGATAATTGGAGGAAATCCTGCAAGGTATTGGGTTCCCAAGTATTGACATATTTTTTGAAAGGGCTTTCGGGGAGTAGGCCCTGGACCATGAAGAAAATGCGGAAAGCGTCATCTAGTTCTCGAACTTGAAAAACTTCGTTGTTGAACCTCTCTATGTATTCTCTGAGAGGCTCGTTTTCTCTTTGGACAATGGACATGCCGCTTTGTTCTTGGGTTTACTTTTGGAATGGGCAAAGTGAACTGAGAAGAGTTTTGCCAATTGGTCCCGAGAGGATATGGTGTTCGTCCTTAAAGCCCGAAACCATTCCGATGCAACTTTGTCCAGAGTCAATGGGAAAATTCGACATTTCATCTCCATGGGCACGTTTCGGTATTGCATAGTCGTGTCAAATTGATCGAGGTGCCTGTCTGGATCGCCCGTTCCATCGTACGTTTTCAGACTTGCGGGCAGTTTCTCGAGGTACCTCGGAACTCGGTAGCTATCGATTGTTACAGTGAACGGGCCCTTTTGTTCGGTTAGCAACGCCCGAGGTCGTCGCTGAGGTTGATGATGTGGATCGAGATAAACGTAGTATCGAGGTTGTTTCTCTTTAAGGTTATCCTCTCGACTTCTGGAACGTCGTCTTGGTGATGAAGAGGCTAAAAATGAGCGAGGTTGGGGGTAGTTTTCCAATTCATCAAGATCGTTGTGTTGTCAAGCCGGAGGAGAACGGGAACCATTCCCTCGTTGTCGGCGAGGAGGAGAAAGATGATAGGGACCTGTTGCGTGAAAACGTAGATAGTGCAAGTATACACTGTCAACAAGTAATATAGAGTAAGTGAGATCGTTCCCATGAGGAATTATGCTAAATAACGAGAGTTTAATTTGATTAACAATTTAGTGAGGAAAGTAAATGACACACAAGTTTTGGGCAACATAAACAGTAGTAAAAAAAGTAAAAGGGTAATGGAAATCAGTGATGAGAACAAGTCAAGATGCATTCACTTCAGTAGCTTCATTAAAATGTGATTAAAGGTACGTTCCATGTTGCAGCATTAGGTGCTGCAGCAATAAGACGTTATTCTCTCGAATACTTCACACTAGGTTTCCTTGCAAGAGTTTATCTCTAAACCCTAAAGAAGTACCTCCTAGGCTGCTTGAGCACCAGCAGTGTTCACCTTATGGGCTATGCCCTCCTATCTCTAGGGTTAAGCAAGGAACATCAAGATCTCTCGTTAATGTTCACTACCCATATTACCTTGTGAGATAAATTTACAAACCATCTCTGAATTTATAAATGCTATTTAGAATAGGCGGACCATTCCTACTCTAAAATGGAAATATTTTCACACACAAGATAAATTGCATAACATTGAACATACTTCATTACTCACATAGTAATTTAGCTACATCAGATCCAGCATCTCAACTATGAGTATTTAGCTCATATTGAGCTTGCAAAACATGGAAAATAACTTAAACAAAATAGAAGTCATATTACAAATTTCAAGGTAAGAAATGATACTACGAAGAGAGAACAGTAGGAGAGCTCCAAGGATGACAATGGAGGACTGATCTAGCTCGTCCAAGTAGAATCCACCGAGAAAAATGTAACTCCGGTGATGCTGCAGCAATAGTCTCAGCAATGGAAGTGTTTGGTAGTGAAGGGTGAGCTTTTGCACGCAAGAGGAGCTATCTCTAAACTTCCCCTGACGGCAGAGCATGCTAATGAAGAAAGGGAAACGTCCTTATATAGTGTCTCCTTGCTCACAACCCTAAAATGATGTCCTTTTTGGGAAAATGCTGCCTAGGTTAAAGGGCAATTGTGGGAAACCCACATTAGGTCATATCTTTCCGTGCCATACAGCTCTGACACCTATCCTTGCCTTGATTTCCGTGTTTTCCGCACTCCCTTGCAGCTTTCTCTCTCATCTTCCGCATTTCCACTATTGCGCACGCACCTGTTGCTGCGGCACTGACACTAAACATGATTAAATGCACAAAGGGCATCAAAATGCCCAATTAAAACCCAATCATTCCTGCACTAATATTTCTAACCAAAACACTTATTTACACACTAATTAACACAACAAGTTTATTAAATCTCCTAAAATCAAGCTTAGAAAGCAAGTAATAACCATCATAAAAGATGGTTATCACACCCCCAAACTTGAACCGTTGCTTGTCCTCAAGCAATGACACTTGACACAGGCAAGCACAACTGTTAATAAGCAATCACAACCAATGAATCAATTCAAATATGAAGCATAAAGAAGAATCAAGCTGAGCATCAACTTTCAGACTATCACTCAATTACAACCCTTCTGAATAATGAGTTCCCTAGCTTATTCATGCTCAAAAGTGTGTGTGTGACACTTAACTTAGTTCAGAACAGAGCAAGGTTCAAGATTTCACTTAGCTAAGGCTTAGAGAGGCTTTCTTTTGGGAATGCTAAAGATTTTTCAAAAAGAAGGGCAGACTAACAATTCATGCTCAGAAAGGGGGGTTGAGCTTGATTAAAGGCTTTTATGCAGCAATCCAGAACCTTTAAGGTAGTGCACTTATTCAATCCTAGCATTGACATTGCTGCAGCATCAGTTGCTGCAGCATTACAGACTCGAAATTGTTCTTGTTGCGCCCGAAAAAGTCCCCGAGGGAGAACCTTCCTTGTTTACAACTTTTCTAAAAAAACAATGAAGCCGCCACCAATACTTATTTAAGGAAAAGTATTAGAAAAACCTTTTTAGAAAGCGATTGGCCTTTGAAAACTGAGAGTTTTGGGTTCGGGGGTCGGTTACGCGCGGGGAAGGTATTAGCACCTCACACGTCCTCTCTATTGAGAGGGAACCTTTAATTAAATGTGTGGTTTTAAGTATTGATTTGAAAAATATCTAATTTGCCTCTTTATTTCTTATTGAAAATGAATTAAAGAACTTAATAAAATTTTTTATTTTTGGAGAGAAAGGGAAAAAAAGGTTTTTAGGAAAAAGTGCTTGACGGGACATGGCCCGCTCCTACGTATCTCCCGGTGCGATGGAGAATTCAAAGCTACGTAGTTCTTGTTTGTTTGGAAAACGTTTTTTGTTTTTTATCTTATTTAATTGTGAGGATTGAGCTTTCATGATGATCAATTGAGCAAAGGCTCCAAGTGACCACCATTAGCACTCCATTGTTAATAATCATGCAAGCAAAGGCTTCGCAAGACTACTAACAAAGTTTTTGATTTAGTGAAAATCTTTAGGAAAATTAGGCGTTCATGATGATCAATTGAGCAAAGGCTCCAAGCGATCGCCACTAGTACCTCGTTGTTAATAATCATGCAAGCAAAGGCTTCACAAGACTATTAACAAAGTTTTTGATTTATGAGAAATTATTTTGTCTTGAAGAGAATTAAATTAAATTAAAAAAAACGAGAAAGGGGGTGAAATGGTAAAATAGGGTGTTATTAGAAGGGGGGCTGTATTATAAAAAATGGGGGTGTAGGTAGCAGCAGCCCATTTTGTGAACCGGTCCACAAATTCATGGGCCTTTTTCAGGGGGAGGCGTAATACGCAAATGAGGGGTGTAAGTAGTGTTGAGTTGAATGAAAAGACTAAAATGTCCCCAGATGTCCATACTATATAAGGTAATCAAAGAAAACCCTAAACCTAATTTCTCCTACCACCCTCTCTCGCGGCGCCATCCCCAAATCTCTCTCTCTCAAACCCCTTTTTTTTTCTCAAATCCCTAACCTTGCGGCGCTAATCTATGGACCAAATCCCTCAACCCAGATTTCCTTCATTTCTCTTCTCTCTCCGCCTCGCTTCACGGCTCCACGAGCCCATCTCCTCCTCTGCTTTCCTTCACCGTCAACCCCAAATTCCGCTTCCTCCACCACCGACGCCACCCAAGCCCTCATCTTCCCTTCCTCACGGCGCTGCTCTGCAGAATGGTGAGAAAGGAGGGAAGGAAGTGGATACGATCTCTGTTGGAGGTAGAACGGGGCTCGACGACGCGTGAATAAATAGCGATGGAGCTCGCAGTCTGGGGTAAACGGCCACCGCCTATGGTGGCCAGAAGTGTAGGGACGACTCCGACCCCTATTTTAGATTTCCTTTACTCCGAATCTGGGTTTTCACGAAGGGGAGAGTACGGTGGAGATTTCGATCACGGCGATGGCGTAAACGGGGAGACGATCGTGACGGCGACTTGAGGGCCAACCACCGTATATGGTAGCCAGAGGTAATCTCTACCCCTTTTCTTTTCTATTTCGCTTGCTGTTTTCTCCTCCTATCCTATTTTCTAATTTTTTATTTCGTTTTTTGCTGTTTCTGGGTGGCTGTTGGCGCGGTGGTGGTGACCGAAGGACGGCTCTGACAGTGAGCTCACGGTGGTGGAACGCGAACGACACGGAGGAGCGCGGCGGCCACGCCTCACGGCGATGACCTCCGCCGGTAATGGCGGTCGGAGCTGGGTAAGTTTTTTCCTATTTTTTACTTTCTGATTTCCTGTTTTGATCTCTGCTACATCTGTTTCTGGATTTCTTTGTATTTGCTGTTCTGAACCCTTAAACTTAAATTTTTACAACTAAACCTATTTGATTTTATCCCTAATCCCAGTTTTCATAAACCCTAAATCCTAATTTTAAACTGATTACTTAACTTTTGGTCAAATTAAATCTAAACCTAATCTTCCTAACTACAAGGGAGCTGTTTCTAACTACGGATCATACTTCTGTGATGCTATATGTACAAATTATGAACATCTCAAAAAACTAAAGCATTACGAATTAAACATCTGCACCTACATGTTTCTTTTTGTGTTTTCGGATTTTACATGATAAATAGAAAATACCAACCTGTATTCCAGCTTTTGAACTATTATTTGACTGCTGTTAAACCCTGCTACTGTTATCCTGGCTGCTGCCACTCCTGCTGCTACTCTTTCTGGATTTTTTAGTGTTTTGTGATTAGGGTTTCAATGCGAAAACCCTAATCTTTTGGTTCTGAGTTCTAGGTGTAATTTCTGTCTGTGTGCCTTGCTCCCTTTTCTCTCTGGATTCAGGTTGTTTATATAGATAAAAAAATTAGGTTTTTTTGCTGATCCTTCCCCATTTCTTTCCTTTTTCAGGTATTTGGACTTGTTGAGAAAACTTGCTCAGCAAGAACAGGCCCAAGGAAGCTAGGAAGCTGCTGTTGCTGCTGTTATTCTTATGCATTTTCGTTTCTTCTATTTTTTGTATTTTTATTATTATTTTCGGATTGCATTATTTTGTATTTTTTAATTTAATTAATTTTTTTTGGATTTTTGGATTATTGTAAATATTTGTAAATTGATTTTTATTGATTTTTGATTATATTTGTTATCTTACTGTTGACAGATTCATTGTTTTTGGTCAAAATTGAAGAAAACAATTGAATTAGGCCAAGCCCAATCAAAACTAAACATAGGCCCAATTTAGACAAATGGCTATCACAGGTCCAATAGCCGCATAGGCTCAGAAGCAACACACATGCCCAATTAGGTTCGACTAAATCTAAATACGCAGATTAAATTGAAGAGCGCACGAAACGATCGATCATTCGCGTGCACGCCTAATTTAAAACAACGGTATTTTGATTTAGTTGAACAGGGTCATTGAAATTGACCAGGGTTAGTAACTGAGACGCCATACTGATAATTCTCGTAATCGCGCGGCTTCAAAACACGATTTAAGTAAAACGACTAAAACTAGAAAAAGAAGACGGACAAAATTGGGGTATAACAGCTGCCCCTCTTTATTTGGATTTTGACAAGGAATATGAATTGGCCGAGACATATTCCGAGGCAAAATGGAAATAAAGAATTCAGAAATTATACCAATTTTGTCTATCTAGAGAAGCCTGAGTTTTCTTTTCTTTTCCCTTCTCTTTTTTTTTATATCTGGATTTTAACAAAGAATATGAATTGGCCGAAACATATTCCGAGGCAAAATGAAGATAAAGAGTAGACACTTTCGTGTCGATGCGAGAACAGTAAATGAACACTGACGTGCGGGCAAAAAAGGTAAAACGGGCACTTGGCGTGCAGAAAGCGGTAAATGGGCACTTGGCGTGCAGAAAAGCGGTAAATGGGCACTTGGCGTGCAGAAAAGCGGCAAATTGCTCAGGCTGCCTAAAACCTGTAATCCTTAGACGGACTCCTGTCGAATCCGAGTTTGCACGTGGCTTTGAGGAGCACGCTTCCTGTTGGCCTTTTCGAGCGACCGGGGGGATCGTTATCAGCTCCGGAACTGATATACTGATCAATGCACGGCGTCCACTGTATCTTAGGCTGATACAACTATTCCGTTGAACCTCACATGGGGCTGCGGTCCATCGCGTTGCTCGTACGCGACGTGAGACCTGAACAGAGGGGAGCGTTGAACTCTGACGAGAGCGATTTTGAACTCCAAACTGCAATGCACGCTTGAGCGCTGAACTGAAAAGCATTTGAACTCCGAACTAAGGGAGTATTTTCTGGGAACTGAGGGCGAGGATTAACACCGAAGTATTTATCCGTCCTTGTACCTGCAGGTGATATGAACAAATGCATGCAATGCAAATGCCATGATTGCTTTTTGATGGGATGAACATGATGTGATGCAGGAGTTTCTTCTTGCTTGCATGAAATTTTTTTTCTATGTTTGATGAATGCAATGCATGAGTTTCATTCGTTTTATTGCTCTTTTGCTCTCTTTTTTCCTAATCCCTTTTTCATTGTTTTCTTTTTCTTTTCTTCTTATTTTTTGTTGCTCTTTTGCTCTTTTTGGCTTTTCTTTCGCTGGTTCAACCAAATCGTAGGACTTGCGCCACGAGGCACGATGATCGTCCATAATGGTGTGAGGGTCATGCTTCAGCCTTTTTTGTGAATTATTTTGACGCACTCAGTGCTTTTGTTTGGCTTTTATGAATTTACCTGATTGGGAGATCATTTCTTTCCTCATGATTTTCAAAAGTTTCGCAATGAGTTTAATGCTCTGATTTATGCACATTTTCATAATCCATTTATCATCTACCATAAAACATCATTTTAAATCACAAATGAAAAGGAAGCAATGACGAAACAATAAGCAGACGGAGTGAAGAGTTTGGACTTTTATTCATATGGAAATCGAACGCGCAAAAGGTCGCGCCGACTGAAAAGAGTACATTAAGAACTTTGAAAATAAGAAAAAGCAAGAAAAGTGGACGCAACAGATCTTATGAGCGTTTTTCGTCTTTGGAGTGTTGATGCCAATCACCCATACCTATATCCTTGATCACCCTTTTACCCAAGCTTTTGGAGACGCTGCTTGCCTCTTTTACTTTTTTGTCCAACCTTTCTGACCCTAATTTTTGCCTGGACCGCTCTTTGCAAGTTTTCAGTCCACCGGGTCGCTCTTTTTTTGCCTAGGCCGCCCTTTCGGGTTTTCAACCTAGCGAGCTAATTCTTGCTTGGCTCATTTTTCTCTTTTTCCTTTTTATTTTTCTCAGGCGTAATATTTCTTGACTGAATCTGAATTGACTGGGTTTCTGAGTTCTTCACCATCCATGTTGGTGAGTATCAATGCTCCTCCAGAAAAGGCTTTCTTTACCACATATGGTCCATCATAGCTAGGAGTCCATTTCCCACGGGGGTCACTCTGAATAGGCAGAATCTTCTTGAGCACAAGGTCTCCCTCGCTGAATTCTCGGGGACGAACCTTCTTATCGAAAGCTGTTTTCATCCTTTGCTGATACAACTGGCCATGACATAGGGCAGCAATTCTTTTCTCCTCAATGAGATTCAGCTGATCCAGACGCGCTTGGGCCCATTCTGCTTCCTCCAACTTGGTTTCCATCAGTACCCGCAGAGAGGGTATCTCAACTTCAATGGGGAGGACTGCTTCCGACCCATACACCAAAGAGAAAGGGGTTGCCCCGGTTGAAGTACGCACTGAGGTACGATACCCATGCAAGGCGAAAGGAAGCATCTCGTGCCAATCTTTATAGGTTACTACCATCTTTTGCACAATCCTCTTGATATTCTTGTTGGCCGCTTCAACTGCCCCATTCATCTTGGGACGGTATGGAGAAGAGTTATGATGTTGGATTTTGAAGTCCTCGCATAACTCTTTCATCATCTTACTGTTCAAGTTGCTGCCATTATCTGTGATAATCTTATCCGGAAGCCCATAGCGGCAAATCAAATCTTTCTTTACGAACTTAGAGACCACAGAGCTGGTAACGCTGGAATATGAAGCAGCCTCAACACACTTGGTGAAGTAATCAATAGCGACCAAGATGAAGCGATGCCCATTTGATGCCTTAGGCTCGATAGGACCTATGACGTCCATGCCCCACATTGAGAATGGCCAAGAGGCGGTCAAGACATTTAGGGAAGCAGGTGGTACATGAATATGATCAGCGTAGATTTGACATTTGTGACATCTTCTTACGAAACTATAGCAATCTGATTCCATTTGCAACCAATAATAGCCAGCTCTTAATATTTTTCTTGCCATGGTGCGCCCACTGGAATGAACCCCAAATGAGCCTTCATGGACTTCTCTCATGATTTTTGTTGCCTCTTCTTCTGTCACACACCTTAAAAGGACCATATCATAATTTCTCTTGTATAGAACTTCACCGCTCAAAAAGAAATTCCTTGACAATCTTCTGAGGGTTCTCTTGTCATTCTCTGACGCTCCAGGAGGGTATTCTCTGTTCAAGATGTACTGCTTGATGTCATAATACCAAGGCCTGTTATCAGACTCTTCCTCGATGACCATGCAATAATGATGTGCTGGCAAATCTCGATGCTGAATTCCGATGTGAGTCAAGCTTTTGTCGCAGCTGATATTAAACATTGAAGACAAAGTGGCTAGTGCATCAGCCAACTGATTCTCATTGCGAGGAAAGTGCTGGAATGTGATTTCCTCAAAAGGCTCAACCAGCTTTAGAATGTAATCTCGGTAAGGGATCAACTTGGAGTCCCTGGTCTCCCAATTACCGTTCACTTGCTGAATTACTAGAGCTGAATCTCCATACACATCAAGTCTCTTAACTTTCCAATCAATGGCTGCCTGGATACCGAGAATACATGCCTCATACTCTGCGATATTATTAGTGACGTAGAAGCTTAGTCTGGCAGTGAATGGGATGAAGCGATTATCAGGGGAAATCAGCACTGCCCCGGCTCCGTGCCCGTATATATTGGAGGCACCATCGAACACCATTCTCCATCTTTCATCTTCTGGGGATTTCCCTTCCTCAAACAAAGCCATGATAACTTCATCAGGAAAGTCATACTGCATAGGCTGATAATCTTCAACGGGCTGGTGTGCCAGGTACTCGGCCAGCGCACTACCTTTAATTGCTTTCTGAGTGACATATAAGAGATCATATTCTGATAACTGCATTTGCCAACGGGCAAGTCTCCCTGTAAGTGCGGGCTTCTCGAAGATATACTTGATAGGATCCATTTTAGATACCAACCAAGTAGTGTGGTTTAGCATGTACTGCCTCAGACGATGAGCAGCCCAAGCTAAAGCACAACAAGTCTTTTCTAGCAGCGAGTATCTTGTCTCACAGTCAGTGAATTTCTTGCTCAAATAGTAAATGGCATGCTCTTTCTTCCCAGATTCATCATGTTGCCCTAGCATGCAACCCATCGAGCTGTCTAGCACGGTTAGGTACAGGATCAGAGGTCTGCCAGGTACAGGAGGCGTCAAGATAGGTGGGTTCTGAAGATATTTTTTGATCTTTTCGAATGCTTCTTGACAATCATCATTCCATTTGGTCTCTTGATTTTTGCACAAAAGTTTGAAGATTGGTTCACAAGTGGCAGTCAACTGGAATATGAACCTAGAGATGTAGTTCAGTCTTCCGAGAAAACCCCGAATCTCTTTTTCTGTTTTAGGGACTGGCATCTCAAGAATCGCACGCACCTTGTCTGGATCGACCTCTATCCCCTTTTGGCTGACGATGAACCCCAACAACTTTCCTGATCGCACGCCAAAGGTACACTTGGCAGGGTTTAATCTGAGCTTGAATTTTCTCAACCGCTCGAAGAGCTTTTGCAAATTGACAATGTGTTCCTCATCCGTTTTAGACTTTGCGATCATATCGTCCACGTAGACCTCTATTTCTTTGTGCATCATGTCATGAAACAATGTGACCATAGCCCTTTGATAGGTAGCACCGGCGTTCTTCAACCCGAATGGCATGACTCTGTAACAGAACGTCCCCCAAAGAGTTATGAAAGTTGTCTTCTCCATATCCTCAGGAGCCATCTTGATCTGGTTATACCCTGAATACCCATCCATGAAGGAAAACAGTGAATGTTGCGCCGTACTATCCACTAAGACATCAATATGGGGCAGGGGAAAATCATCTTTGGGACTAGCACGGTTCAGATCTCTGTAATCAACGCACATTCTAACTTTCCCGTCCTTTTTCGGAACTGGCACGATGTTGGCAACCCATTGCGGATACTTGGCTACCGCTAGGAACCCAGCGTCAAACTGCTTTTTCACTTCATCTCTGATCTTTAAAGACATTTCTGGCTTCATGCTTCTCAGTTTCTGCTTTACCGGAGGACATCCTGGCTTGACTGGCAACTTATGCACCACTATGTCGGTATCCAAACCTGGCATATCTTGATAAGTCCATGCGAAGACATCAACATATTCATGCAGGAGTTCAATTAGTTTCTTGCGCTCACCTTCCTTCATTGAAGTACCCACCTTTACTTCCTTCTGGCTGTCCTCTGTGCCTAGGTTAATTATCTCAACGGACTCCCCATGTGCCTGAATAACATTTTCCTCTTGTTCAACCATTCTCATCAACTCTGGAGGAGTTTCCCAGTCATCCTCAACATCTTCCTCAGCTTGGTTAACAGGGTGATCAAAATTAACATATGAATCGTTGGCATCGTTATTCTCAAAGATATTCATTTTAGATCTGCATTTGCGGGAATAGAAAGAAATGAACAAGCAAAAATAGAAACACAAGATGGAGACGTATGATAATGAAAAGCAAATTTATTCATTTGAGAATCTAAAACAACATTTTATTGATAGATGATATTTGAAGGAAAAACATGCATGCCCTTATGAAATATCCTAAGGCCTTGGGCAGAGCCAAAGAATTTGCATTACAAAATCATTACTTTGGAATGAAAATAACAGGGAAATCGATGATCTTCCAATTATCAAGCTCTTCATCTGCAGCACTGCGACGCACCAAGTCCACGCCTTTGTCTTCCACAACTGATCCTTCCTCAATGACGGCCACCTGATCAGGATCCAGCATACCCGCATTCCTAAAGCTCCGAGAGAGATCATAGGTAGGAATCTTCTTCAAGCCTGGTTCCCGTCCCTGAAGCTTAGCTAGCCTCCTTTCTCGCTTTTCCTCAGCCATTCTCTTCTTGTCAGCCTGAGTGGGCCAATATCCTAACCCACGCCTATCCTTGTACCCTTGCAGCTGAACCGGCGTCAGAACTCCTTGCTCGTACTTTCCCAACCCTTTTCCGATCTGGTAACCATTTTGCAGCATGACTTTGGCTACCATGATAGCAGCGTCAGATATCTTGGGCAACGGGGCCTCTTCCCCCACAAAAGCAGCATTTGCAATTTCTAGTGATTGAAAGGCAGATTCAAGTGATTCTTCTGCAGCCTCAATGTATTGAGAGGGATGGGGCTTGCTAACGATGAACTCTTCTTCTCCAAAAACGACTATCAGCTTGTCGTCGACTACAAACTTAAGCCTTTGGTGGAGGGATGAAGGAACAACACCGGCAGCATGAATCCAGGGTCTCCCTAGGAGACAACTGTAGGATGATGCAATGTCCATGATCTGAAAATTCACATAAAATACTTCTGGCCCTATCTGCATCTGGAACTCCATTTCTCCCATAACCTCCTTCTTGGATCCGTCAAATGCCCTAACTAGTGTTGAGCTAGGCTTCATATATGAACAGTCTACATTTAATCTGCTCATAGTAGATTTGGGCATGACATTCAAAGAGGATCCATTGTCGATGAGGACCCTGGAGAGTGTATATTCACCACATCTAACTGAAATGTGAAGTGCCTGATTATGCCCCTTTCCCTCAGGGGTGAGCTCATCATCGGTAAAAGTAATATAATTGGATGCAACAATATTCCCTACAATGCCATCGAGCGGGTCAACAGTGATGTTCTGAGCTACATGGGCTTCATTCAATACTTTCATTATGGCTGCACGGTGAACCTCAGAATTGAGCAGTAGGGACATGATAGAGATCTTTGC
This sequence comes from Astragalus membranaceus, assembly GCA_039519185.1. Classification (NCBI taxonomy): domain Eukaryota; kingdom Viridiplantae; phylum Streptophyta; class Magnoliopsida; order Fabales; family Fabaceae; genus Astragalus; species Astragalus membranaceus. The sequence goes on from CM076852.1 coordinate 13,455,351, forward strand.
AGGGGTGTGGTGTAGCTGGTCCAACACTTTGTAATCACTCTGACGCATGATCTTCAGAAATTCAGTGGCTTCTTGTTCTGACACTTTCCTACTTTCCTTGGGTTCTTGCGCTTTGCCTTTGCGAATTCTTTCCTCCTCCTCCTTTGAGGGACCTTCTTTCAGGACTTCAGGGACATAAACACGTCCGCTCCTAGTAACTCCGCTGCTTCCCGCAATGTTGGTGACATCGGGAACGACCCGAGGCGTCTGAATTGGAACTGACACCCCATAGCTTATTGGGACAACATTGTTCTTTTGATGAGGAGCTGGGACAGGAATCACAATGGTCTTAGGTCTCTCCACGATCGGCTTTCGGCTATACGGGACCTCAATAGGTACCTGAACATTTCCATTCCTATCTGATTCGAAGGTCAGCACATCCTCCTCTTTCTCTTGCCCACCCATTTGGATTATATGACGATCTAACAGGTCCTGCAAAACTGTCTTGAAGGTCTCACATGTTCCGACACAATTAACATCAACACAGACTTCTCTCTGAGTACATCCTCTCTCAATGACCCCAAACTTGCATAGCTCTGCATGAATAACCTCTAAGGGTGTTTGGATACACTCCACAGTTCTGATTAAGGATTGACTCCCCATATCATGGATGGCATTGGTTGCATGTTTCTGATGACCAGGCAGCGAATTAGTTGTGATACTCGGGTCTTCTTGTTTGAAGGTTATCCCTTTGGCATCAATCAGATCTTGCACCACGATTTTGAATGCCTTGCAGTCCTCAACAGCGTGTCCTACTGCCCCTTCATGAAATACACAGGTAACATTGGGATTGTAGCCTCGGAAGTAGGGGGTTGAACTGGTCTCATGGGTCTGGTATTGATGAGTTTGTTTGAAAAGAGATAGTTGAATAGGTCAGTATAGGACATGGGAATGGGATCGAAGGTGGTATGTCTTTTGTCTGGGTAGCTTTTGTGGTAGTTATTTTGTGGTGGAAGGGTTGGTCGTGTTTGAGTGGGGACAGGGATGTTTTGTGGCTGATAAGGTGGGCTTATGGTGATGGCGTTGGTCTCTCCTTCTTTGTTCTTTGAAAATCCGGAGAATGGCTTTTTCTGGGTGGTTATGCCTGTGGAACCATGGGCAATCTTGCCGCTTCTCATCCCGTTTTCTAGTCTTTCACCGATGATTACCATGTCTGAGAAATTGGAAGACACGCTACCAATCAACCGATCATAGTATAACGGCGGCAGGGTTTCCATGAACATGAAGACTAATTCTTTCTCTAACAAAGGGGGCGTTACTTGTGCAGCCAAAGCCCTCCACCGCTGGGCATACTCTTTGAATGACTCGTTATCTCTCTTTGCCAGACTCTGCAACTGTGTTCTGTCTGGCGCCATATCTGTATTGTACTGGTACTGTCTGAGGAAAGCATCAGCCAAGTCCTTCCAACAATGGATATGGGACGATTCTAGCTGCATGTACCAATTGAGAGATGCTCCCGCAAGGCTCTCTTGGAAGTAATGGATCAACAACTTGTCATCATGAGAATGTGCAGCCATTTTTCTACAGTACATGGTCAGATGGCTTTTAGGGCAAGTCACGCCTCGGTACTTGTCAAAGTCAGGCACTTTGAATTTGTGAGGTAAAACCACATCAGGGATGAGACACAGATCACGAGCTTCTCTTGCTCTAGAGCCCGACCCTTCAATCATTCTTAAGCGCTCTTCTAACATATGATACCTGTCTCTAGCTTGAGGAGCTTCAGCAGGATAGTTCTGAGGAAAACCATTCACACCGTAGTGAGGATTACTCATCGCCACTACGGCTGGGTTCACGTGTGGGTCACGTGAGTGAGTGATATTCCCAGGAATTGGTCCCTGAATTGGGGGATAGACCGTTACTGGTGAATGAAAGTCGAACGGAGTTCCCGGCGGAATAGGAATCTGAATTTGGCCCTGAGGCGCTCCCGCTCCTCCACTGTTTGTGGCTGGGATGGGTCGGACTTGTTCTGCAACACTCAGGGGATTACTTCCCGCATTAGCCTCGGCTCCTGGAGGTGTGTATCCGGGTGGGAGTCCCCAAGGCATCCCATGCGTAACTGGTTGGCCCTGGTTGTTGGTTCTTGACGTATGAGCAAAGGTGTTAGTCTCGAGGCTCGGAGGGGGAAGAGTGACAGCAACTCCGGTAGTGACGGCGAAACCTTCAGCGGCAGTTCCATTCCTCAAAGCTTGTAGCATGCCCATCATTTCCGTCATCTGTGCTTCCATTGCCTCGATTTTCGTTCTCAACTCCCGATTCTCTTGAGCCAATTGCTCTGTATTGGAAACCTCAGCAGAGGTGTTACCATGGTCTGATTCCCCACTTCCTAAGTCTTCAATTAAAGGACGGCCCTGGTCGTTCTGGTTTGTTGCCATGAGCCTTGCTTGTAGACGAGTCAGGTATCGATGTTGGCGAACCAGCTTGCCTTTTTCTATTGAGGGAATACACTTTATGAGCACGAGAGTTAAATAAACGAATGCAGATGCAATGCAATATGCATGATTTTATGTTTGTTTGGGTGCCGGGAATCGCGGTGTAATTCGTCTTGTCATAGGCGTGTAGGTCTAAAGCTCTAACATTTTTATTTTTATTCTTATTATATTTTTTGCTATTATATATATTTTTTGCAACGGAGTTGGAAGCAATAGGCAAAACGAACATACTTTATTCAAAAAGGAAAGAATACTTCAAACTCGAGAGAAAAGCAAAGTACAATATTCTGAGGACAGAGTACAATATCCAAAGAAAATTACAACTTTTTAGAGAAAATTACAATTTCCTAAGAATTATTGCAATATTCTAAAGTGAGCTTCAGAGGCATATAGCCTTTAATTTCTCCTTCCTCTTTCTCTTCTTGCTTTCGGCTGCCCCCTTGGCCTTCTCCATGAGTTCTTCTGTCAGGATCTTGCAATACTCCACAAACTCACGCACCTTGGCCGGAGTGTTGCAAGGGTTTATTTCTGCTTCAGCTCTTCTTAACTTCTTGGGAACAACTCTCACAGCTTGATTAGCTAGCCCTGCTAGCTTTGAAAATTTGCTCTTCCAAAACCGAATCTCATCCCTTAGCTCCTTGATGACTTCTTGGTCTTCTATTTTGCCAATTAATGCCATGAAGCGTTCCTCCCAGTACTGGCTTTCTGCTTGCACTTGCTCATAAGATTCCCTTAGGTATTGGAAGTTCCTCTTCAATTCATCCGACTTTCCTTGTTCAAACTCCAAAGCTTGTTGATATTCTTTCAAGATCCCTATGATGGACTCTCTATCTTGCTTGATGTCTTCCACTTGGTTCTCCATTTCAAACTTCATCCTTTGGAATCCTTCTTTTGACTTGGTATATGATTTCTTCCATTCCCTTTCTTCCGCCACAGCCTCATTCATCTTTGAGACGCACCTCTTTACTTCTCCTTTAGCTCCCTCCAAATGTTTCTGAGTTCCCCTCTTGCTCTCTTTTTCTATTTCAAGCTTCCTATTAGTTGCTTCAATAGCGGCGGCTTGAAGAGCATTTTCATTTTCTAGCTTCCGCTTGTCTTGCATCACCTTTCCCAATCTGTTTTGCAAAGCCCTTTTCTCTTCTTCCGCTTTTGATAAGGCCAACTTAACCTCTTCTATTTCTTCAATTAGGGGAACGTGGGGTTCTGGTATTTTCTCTTCAAGTGATGGCATTCCTCGGTTGGATGATCGAGTTTCCTTAATCCTTTTTTCGAGCCATTGAGTGAAGGAGATAGCAGTGGTCCTTTTAGATAACTCGCCTTTGTTTTTCCGCACCACGGTTTCCCAAGCTTGCAAGACTCGCCGAAGTAAGTCCTCGTCTTTAGGGATCCCCTCATGGAGGTAAAAACGGAACAACATAACTTCGGAGGGTGAGTCCCGCATAGGGTATCCGAGTTGTCTCAAGGTCAAAGACGGGTTATAATTGATGCATCCCTGTGTTCCCATGAGAGGGACGTTCTGGAAACTGCCACATTGGAATATCACTGAGGATCTATCTTCCCAAAACTTGTGCAAGTACCACTGAATTTGAAGAGCATCAAGGTTCTTGAGAGTATCCTTCCACTCTTGAGGGCTCATAGTCTTCGGATTGCAACCCAAGATGTAGGAAAGCAGGTCCCCAACTTCACTTTTGGTAATGCACACATGACTGATCAACCAAGCGTATAGCACAGGGAAGGAACAACACATCTTATCCTTTCGGAACTCATGATGGCGGGTGAATGCACGATAGGTCTCGGCGAGAATAGCGGGAACCGGGTTGATGAGACTTTTTGCACTCTTGAAAGCTAGGAACACACCAACAGCGGTTTCATCTATATGTTTCTCAATCTGAGGGAAAAGAACAATGCCGAAGATGGTCAAAGCTAATACTTGCTTGAAAGAAACCCAATCGTTTGATGCTACATAACTAGTCATCAAACTCTAAAAGTACTCCTGCGGAAACCCAAATATCTTGTTACGTTTAACTTTGTGGGACCGCACTTCTTCTACACTGATTTGTAACAAGGAAGCAAACTTCTCATCTGAATAATACTGCCTCTGATACTGGTAAGGTCTGGCCTCTGAGCGATCAAAACCCAGAATCTTCTCATACTCCTCTAGGGTAGGTGCCATTTGGAAGTTCTTGAAAAGAAAACATCTAATCTCAAAGTCGTAGAACCAACATAGGGCGGCGATGGCGCTTTCTTGTACTTCTAACTGTAATAACTTGCGGATGTTCCCATAAGTCTTGTCGAAGGACCGAAGCTCAATAGGACCTAATAGGGAAGCATACTCCTTCAAACTAGTTACATCAATCTTCTTTACAATGGGGAACCTCGAATTGAATGCGGTTTTGCCTTTGGATTCCATGTTGCTTCTTACACACCTATGACAAGGTTCGATGTTACGTCGCGATCTCCGGCAAACAAACTTTAATGCATGAAGAATGCAAATGATGAAAGTTTTTTGTTTCAAACTTTTGTTAGATGCGAATGCAATGATGCGAAATGATGTGAATGTGAAATGATGTGGATGTGAAATGATGTGTAAGAAAATAAGGATATTATTTTCTACGATTTTTTGAAATAGGGTTTTAAGAAAAAGGAATGCCTAAACTAATGCAACAAACAAAGGCGTGCCCCCGTGTCCTACAAAGGGTGGGAATCCTAGGGTCTAAAGTCGACGAAAGGGGTAATCCTCCCATGTAGGTTCTAATCACTTCCTTACAATGGCAACCAAGAGCTAAAGTCTCTCTCATGATGGCACTCACAATCGTAGAGAGCTACCGAGTGTGAGGTATCATGACAAAGCGCACTCTTGGGCGGAAGTTTCATGAGAGCCATACAGACGAAGGTCTACGAATGGCAGTCACTAATCGTTCCCACTCTCCTAGGTTTTTGTTCAGACCTTGGGTTTTAGGCCCCACTCAATGCTCACAAGTATAGGATGTGAAGTGTGTCTCGAGGGCACAACACCTAGGAATAACTACCCTTCCCCACCTGCAAATGAAAATCCAGAGCAGTCCAGACAAATAGCATGTTGTTTATCCTAGGGTTCAATATCGATCCAATATGAACTAATCTAGGGTGCCAATAACAATGCACTACTTACCTCAAGAAATGGAGCAAAGAAGAAGGGGACATGATAAGAAAGGGAAAGAAATGCATGAGGGAACTAAGCAAAGAAATAACTATCTATTGCAAAAGCAAGCATAGAAGAAGAATCCACCTGGATGTAACATGCTTATGAAAAAGGAAGAAGAAGAGAGGCGAAGCAAGATATTCAAATCAATCATATAAACCACACATTTAATTAATTAGGTTTGACCCATTTTTAAAAAATTTTTTTAATATCCCCAGTGAAGTCGCCAGCTGTTGCGCCCGAAAAAGTCCCCGAGGGAGAACCTTCCTTGTTTACAACTTTTCTAAAAAAACAATGAAGCCGCCACCAATACTTATTTAAGGAAAAGTATTAGAAAAACCTTTTTAGAAAGCGATTGGCCTTTGAAAACTGAGAGTTTTGGGTTCGGGGGTCGGTTACGCGCGGGGAAGGTATTAGCACCTCACACGTCCTCTCTACTGAGAGGGAACCTTTAATTAAATGTGTGGTTTTAAGTATTGATTTGAAAAATATCTAATTTGCCTCTTTATTTCTTATTGAAAATGAATTAAAGAACTTAATAAAATTTTTTATTTTTGGAGAGAAAGGGAAAAAAAGGTTTTTAGGAAAAAGTGCTTGACGGGACATGGCCCGCTCCTACGTATCTCCCGGTGCGATGGAGAATTCAAAGCTACGTAGTTCTTGTTTGTTTGGAAAACGTTTTTTGTTTTTTATCTTATTTAATTGTGAGGATTGAGCTTTCATGATGATCAATTGAGCAAAGGCTCCAAGTGACCACCATTAGCACTCCATTGTTAATAATCATGCAAGCAAAGGCTTCGCAAGACTACTAACAAAGTTTTTGATTTAGTGAAAATCTTTAGGAAAATTAGGCGTTCATGATGATCAATTGAGCAAAGGCTCCAAGCGATCGCCACTAGTACCTCGTTGTTAATAATCATGCAAGCAAAGGCTTCACAAGACTATTAACAAAGTTTTTGATTTATGAAAAATTATTTTGTCTTGAAGAGAATTAAATTAAATTAAAAAAAACGAGAAAGGGGGTGAAATGGTAAAATAGGGTGTTATTAGAAGGGGGGCTGTATTATAAAAAATGGGGGTGTAGGTAGCAGCAGCCCATTTTGTGAACCGGTCCACAAATTCATGGGCCTTTTTCAGGGGGAGGCGTAATACGCAAATGAGGGGTGTAAGTAGTGTTGAGTTGAATGAAAAGACTAAAATGTCCCCAGATGTCCATACTATATAAGGTAATCAAAGAAAACCCTAAACCTAATTTCTCCTACCACCCTCTCTCGCGGCGCCATCCCCAAATCTCTCTCTCTCAAACCCCTTTTTTTTTCTCAAATCCCTAACCTTGCGGCGCTAATCTATGGACCAAATCCCTCAACCCAGATTTCCTTCATTTCTCTTCTCTCTCCGCCTCGCTTCACGGCTCCACGAGCCCATCTCCTCCTCTGCTTTCCTTCACCGTCAACCCCAAATTCCGCTTCCTCCACCACCGACGCCACCCAAGCCCTCATCTTCCCTTCCTCACGGCGCTGCTCTGCAGAATGGTGAGAAAGGAGGGAAGGAAGTGGATACGATCTCTGTTGGAGGTAGAACGGGGCTCGACGACGCGTGAATAAATAGCGATGGAGCTCGCAGTCTGGGGTAAACGGCCACCGCCTATGGTGGCTAGAAGTGTAGGGACGACTCCGACCCCTATTTTAGATTTCCTTTACTCCGAATCTGGGTTTTCGCGAAGGGGAGAGTACGGTGGAGATTTCGATCACGGCGATGGCGTAAACGGGGAGACGATCGTGACGGCGACTTGAGGGCCAACCACCGTATATGGTGGCCGGAGGTAATCTCTACCCCTTTTCTTTTCTATTTCGCTTGCTGTTTTCTCCTCCTATCCTATTTTCTGATTTTTTATTTCGTTTTTTGCTGTTTCTGGGTGGCTGTTGGCGCGGTGGTGGTGACCGAAGGACGGCTCTGACAGTGAGCTCACAGTGGTGGAACGCGAACGACACGGAGGAGCGCGGCGGCCACGCCTCACGGCGATGACCTCCGCCGGTAATGGCGGTCGGAGCTGGGTAAGTTTTTTCCTATTTTTTACTTTCTGATTTCCTGTTTTGATCTCTGCTACATCTGTTTCTGGATTTCTTTGTATTTGCTGTTCTGAACCCTTAAACTTAAATTTTTACAACTAAACCTATTTGATTTTATCCCTAATCCCAGTTTTCATAAACCCTAAATCCTAATTTTAAACTGATTACTTAACTTTTGGTCAAATTAAATCTAAACCTAATCTTCCTAACTACAAGGGAGCTGTTTCTAACTACGGATCATACTTCTGTGATGCTATATGTACAAATTATGAACATCTCAAAAAACTAAAGCATTACGAATTAAACATCTGCACCTACATGTTTCTTTTTGTGTTTTCGGATTTTACATGATAAATAGAAAATACCAACCTGTATTCCAGCTTCTGAACTATTGTTTGACTGCTGTTAAACCCTGCTACTGTTATCCTGGCTGCTGCTACTCTTTCTGGATTTTTTAGTGTTTTGTGATTAGGGTTTCAATGCGAAAACCCTAATCTTTTGGTTCTGAGTTCTAGGTGTAATTTCTGTCTGTGTGCCTTGCTCCCTTTTCTCTCTGGATTCAGGTTGTTTATATAGATAAAAAAAATTAGGTTTTTTTGCTGATCCTTCCCCATTTCTTTCCTTTTTCAGGTGTTTTGACTTGTTGAGAAAACTTGCTCAGCAAGAACAGGCCCAAGGAAGCTGCTGTTGCTGCTGTTATTCTTATGCATTTTCGTTTCTTCTATTTTTTGTATTTTTATTATTATTTTCGGATTGCATTATTTTGTATTTTTTAATTTAATTAATTTTTTTTGGATTTTTGGATTATTGTAAATATTTGTAAAATGATTTTTATTGATTTTTGATTATATTTGTTATCTTACTGTTGACAGATTCATTGTTTTTGGTCAAAATTGAAGAAAACAATTGAATTGCGCCAAGCCCAATCAAAACTAAACATAGGCCCAATTTAGACAAATGGCTATCACAGGTCCAATAGCCGCATAGGCTCAGAAGCAACACACAGGCCCAATTAGGTTCGACTAAATCTAAATACGCAGATTAAATTGAAGAGCGCACGAAACGATCGATCATTCGCGTGCATGTTGCGTTCGTGTCTTTTATATTCGCAATATTAGTGCAAGTACACACGTCGTGCAAGTAATAAAGTGGATAAGAAGTAAGAGATCGTTCCCACGAGGATTGATTTACTTTCAAAGTTCAAGTCTTTAAAACACAAGTGAAATAAGTAATAAATCGGCACTAAAAGTTGGTATTAAGACTAGTAACATAAATAAAGCAAGTAAACAAGAAGTGGTTGTGAATATGGAAGAGTATGAGTTGGATTGCTGCATGCAAGTAAATCTCCTCTAGTCAGACGTTATAACGTTTACACGTTAACACGTACAAATGCTATGTTGTATAAACGTTATAACATTTGAACGCTGTTGCAAAAGAGCTGTGCTTTTCAGTCACAAAACGTCAGAGCTTCAAGTACTAGAATTCCTATGTCTAGGTTCTAAGGAGGCCTACTCCTGTATTTTAAGTACCCACAGCAATGTCCTATGAACTATTATCCATTCTATGTCTAGATTTAGATAAAAATGCCTAAATGTCTTTAGTGCACCTTTTCATTCACATAAATCTTTGAGTTCTTTTCATAGACCATGTCTATACCTATGAATCTACTTGTTTTAAGTGGCCAAGTTCAAAACAAGTTTGGAAATATTAACATGCAAAGATTTAAAACGCATAAACATCAATACTTCATAGCATTAAACTAGAGGTTCATTACATGCAAAACAACAACCCAACTACAAATGTTTAGCTCATGCTGAGCATCCTTACAGAAATAAGGAGTTAAAATCCAAGTACCGTACATAGAGAAAAGGAGACTAAACGCAAAAGATACGCCTAAGTGGCCTTCCTTCATGCACGCTGTAAAGACGTTACAACGTCTGAGCTTCACAGTAATGGTTGCGAATGGAAATAAAAATTGGAGCTTGAGAAAATTTAAAATGAAGAAGTCTGTGTCCAGAACTTCTTTTAGAAAAACTATCTCTGAAAATGGAGGAAGGTGGATGATGAATGGATTCGTCGATGATGCCGCATGATGCCCCCTTTTCCTTTTGTAGAGAGAATAGCCATGGTCAAAAGAGGGTCACATGCTTGCTGATGTCATTCCCCACCTTCCAAGCTTGCTTGCGAGTTGACTCTGCCCTGAAGTGACACCGCACTGCTACAGTGCGTCAGCCGCGTCAGCCGCGTCAGCGCTGAGGAGAGAGAAGATCTTCTGCACTTCTAGATCTTTGGCCATCATTTCTTGCGCGCCAAAAATAAGATATTTCTTTCTTGCTCTGCTGCCCTTCTTCAGACGTGATGAGGGACGTTGCCACGTTCAGTTTACTGCACAAATACAAGAAGCATCAAAACGCTCACAAAGGTGCCAATTGGCACCAATATGCCTAGAACTTGTAATTTAGCCCCTTTCTAACTAAAAAGCAATAAACTAACAGAAAATTAATAGAAACAACCTACTATTGCCAGAGAACTTGCATGATTTAACTTTGAATAAGTATAAATAACTCATATAAATATGAGTTATCACACCCCCAAATTTAAACCATTGCTTGTCCTCAAGCAATTGAAATACAACATGTGAAAAGATGCAAGAAATTAAATACACCAGCAGTTTATACCCTGTTCATCCATTTTGATCAAAAAAATTTTTCAAGGGGCTACTTTTTCAGACTTGCGCTACACACTCACGCACCAATGCACAATTATATTCTAGATTCATTACTGCCCAAAATGAGTGTGTGATCTCTGTATCAATTCTATTCCTAGCTAGGTTCAGAAGCTACCCTAGCCTATGAAAGAGTGGTTTCCATATGGGGAGAGTATAACATCTTTCAAAACAGAGAGTAGGCTAACATTTTCACATAAGACATGGGGGTTATTTTAAGCACGACAAATGGTCTTAATTTGGGTGCTAGGACTAGATTAGTGCAACTACTTTTCTGACTCACACAATACAAAACACACACAGACGACTGCAACCCCTCATTACTGAGCAACCTTCATTTGATTCACTTTACTTTTGGTTTGGAGTTTTTGTGATTTTCTCCTTTTTGATCCTTTGGATTTGACAATTTAGGATTGAGATATTTGGGGTACCCAGTATTTGTTTAGGGAAATTGCAGCCAACACAGAGGACATGTGGATTTTTCCACTTATTTGAAACAACACACTCTTTTTGGTCTTTTTGGAGCAGACGTTATAACGTTTATAGGTGAGACGCTACAACGTTTCATAACACAACACGAAAACACACACGGCATACGTTATAACGTTACGGGTAGACGCTACAACGTTGCACTCACACTACACAAGCACTAATCATCCTACAGTCTTTGCACCCAGCCTTAGTACAACCTGATATACCCCCAAACTTAGTTTCTACTGCTACTCTAAGTTTTTAATCAAGTTTTACCATCACCATAGTCAACCAAAACTAGCTTTTGGATCACATAGTCCCTAGCTAACTAGGTTTTCCTCAAAACAGAGTTTGTGTGGAAGCAGTAATCAATTCTATTCATTTAATCATGCATCAGCTACTCACACACATTCACACACAGTCATTCCTAGATTTAGCCCAAAGAGAAACATTTTTGATGATTATTAGAGTACTGCATTTGATTTTATGCATACACAAAACATAAAAATGATCCTCCCCCCCCAAATAGAAAGATGAGCAGTGTCCTCACTGCTCACTGATTATGAAAAATGGAGGAGAAACATTCACACAAAACAGAAACAAACGACTACTGACTACTTAACTATCCAAACGTTGTCACGTATGGACAGCTGCTTATTCGTACTGAAATTACAAACTATAATTATACTACTGCTAAAAAGAGGGCTAACTTACTTGTTCAGAGCACTAGATCTGAGCCTTCCACTCTGTCTGGCTGGGATGCTTGCTTGAACAGTCTTCTTTTTCTTTTCCTTCTTCTTCTTCTCTCCTTCACCATCACCAGCATCAACTGAGACTTCAGTTTCTTGGGGCATCTTTGCACTGCTCTCAACAACTCTTTTCTTTGCTTCCTCCCATGCTTTCTGCTTTTCTAGCTCTGCAGGATTAATCTGCTGCTGCTCTTTGGGGTCCCCCTGGGCTTTTTCAACCTCTGGCTCTTGAGACGTTGTAACGTCTGCAGCTTTTTCAGCAACAACAGCAGGAGCATTCTCTGAACCACTAGCAGCAACAAATGCTGCACTGGTAGCTGTTGCTGGCTTGTCTTTAGTAGCTTCAGATTTCTTTCTTACCTGCAACTTTTGCCTTTTGGTTGCAGGAGCATCAGCTAGTTGTTCTTCTTTTTCACCATGTCTTGTTTCTTCACTTGCAGCAGTTGATTCACGCCTTTTCTTCTTCCCAAATGGACTCTGGGTGGGTACAGTCTTGAATCTTTGCTTTTTGGGTGGGGGAATGAGTTGTGGGTCTGGGTTACTTTCAACAGCAGTAGGTTCAGACGTTGCCACGTCTGCACTGGTTACTTCTGGAATTGATGGTTGTGATGGTTCTTTAGTTGGTTCAGGTTGAGTGGGGGTTGGTTTTGAAATGGGTTGATCTTGAGGTTCAGATTGTGGTGTTTTGGGGATGTTTTGGTCATGGGTGGATTGTTCTTTAGCTGAGGGTTGGGGTTGTTTGGCTTTTGGTGATGGAGGTGTGGGCTGGGCTGGTTCTTTGAGTGTTTGGGTAGGTGGAGAGTCAGCCTCAATATCAGTCTTATCACTGGAGCTTCCTTTCTCTTCTGAATGTGTTTCTTCCTCATCATCACTTAGGATTTCTCTGCTCACCTTCTTTGATTCCTCTGCATCACTCTCACTGATGCTATCCATATCAGCTGATTTGAGCTCTTCTTCCTCACTACTTACCTTCTTCTGTTTTTTCTTTGCTGGGCTCTTTCTTTTTGTGGGTGGTTTTCTTGTTTTCTTAACTTTTTCCTTCTTCACTGCCCTGAGGTTCATTGTTGATAGGGGTATATTGTCTTCATCTTCCCCTTGCATCCAATCTGGAAGTACTGGTTCTTCAATCACCATCTTGCCTTTTGTTGTCTGTGCATTCACCTTCTTTTGCCACTCAAACTGCTCCTTGACAAATTTGGCTAGGCTGTTTTGCTGGTCCACCAGACGTTGTAACGTCTGTGCATCTACTGACGTGGTAGCATCTGCAGCTCTCTGCCTAGCTTTGAACTTTGTAGAGAATGCCCCTTGGGGTTCCTCTCTTAGCTCAGATGCTTCAATCTCCACTCCAGCCTCCATGCAGAGATCAGTGATTAAACAAGGGAAGTATAGGTATCCATCATTCCTGTTCTGCCATTTGTTTATCTCCCTGTTGATGAACTTTCCCACCTCAATCTTATCTCTTGATCAATAGCAATCAGCCTCTCCTTATCAACCCAGAGAGTGTGAGAAGTGGGTATCAAGCAGTGCCTAATGAAATGAAACCAAGCACTGGCCTCATCACAAAGGTATCTTTTCAAAATTTTGAATTCATTCCCATGGTCTCCTCTTCGCTCCCAAACAGCTCCTTCAACACATATTCTTTCTTTGATTTCAGTCATCTCTGCCACTCCGTAAGTCTTTTGCTTTACCTCAACTGCCTTGCCATAGTAACCCAGCCCAAAGTAGTCATTTATGACTCTTACACCAAATTTGACTTCTTCACCGCGAACGATGGAGGTGTTTGAAAGTTCTCCATCGGTTCTTTCAACGATTCCTTTGTAGAAGTCATGCACCAGAGTTGCAATGTATTCCTTTCTATGAACTACAAATTTCTGCCATCCTAATGCTGCCACTGTTGCGAGAAAATCAGGATTTGGGTTTTCCAAGCTGAAGCCCCTTTCTGGTAGCAAAGCTTTCTTCTTTGAAGGAATGGGGATTTCTGGAATTGGAACAGAGGAAGAACTTGGGTTAACATTCTTTCCTTTACCAGATGATTTTACTGCAGCTTGCTTGGTTTTTGTCATGGTGATTGAATGAGTTTTCTGGAGAGTGGGGGATTTGAGATTTGAGATTTGGGGGAAGGGATAAGATTGCGGTTTCTGAAAGTGTCTGAAGGTGGTTTTGATGATTGTAACTGGTGAGTGTTTATTGGGGAGGTTTTATGGGAAGTTGAGAAGTAGGTGGTGGCGTGGGCTTGGGAAAAAGGGGTAACCGTTGGAAGTGATGTCATGGTTACTTTGGCAGTCACGTCCTTGAAAAATATTTTCATTTAAAAAAATTTTCATTTGAAAACTGCTTGACTCATTTTCTTTTCTTTTTTCATTTAAAATTTTACCCAGGCAGCAAACGTGACAACATCCTAGACACGCAAAGACGTTATAACGTTCACCGTACTTCAGCTCCCATTCCTGCACACAACAAAAATTTAAAGACACAAAATTGCTGGTTAGTTAAAACCATTGGGTTGCCTCCCAAGAGCGCTTGCTTGAAGAGTCTTCAGCCAGACTATTCCCTTTTGAATTCAGGGGTTGTTGAGAGCCACTGTGGTCTTGTCCCTAACCACATGTTCTCCATGGTAATGCTTCACTCTTTGGCCATTGACTTTGAAAATGGAATTAGTTTTCTCCTCAAACAGGTCCACAGTACCATGAGGATAGACTTTTACCAGCTTGAAAGGTCCTGACCATCTTGATTTTAGCTTCCCAGGGAACAACTTTAACCTTGAATTAAACAGCAAAACTGGTTGTCCCTCTACTAGCTCCCTTCTTTGAATTTTCTGATCGTGCCACTTCTTGGTTTTCTCCTTATACATTGCTGAATTCTCATAGGCAGTGTGCCTGAATTCATCTAGCTCATGTAGTTGAAGGAGTCTTGCTTCTCCAGCCTTTGAATGATCTAAGTTCAGTTGCTTCAGTGCCCAGTGAGCTTTGTGTTGGAGTTCAATAGGTAGATGACAAGCTTTTCCGAAAACTAGCTTGTATGGTGACATGCCCAGTGGTGTCTTAAATGCTGTCCTGTACGCCCACAATGCATCATCAAGGTGCAGGGACCAATCTTTCCTGTTTGGACCAACCATCTTCTCAAGTATTCTTTTAATTTCTCTGTTGGAAATTTCTGCTTGACCACTTGTTTGTGGGTGATAAGCTGTAGCAATCTTGTGCTTCACTCCGTATTTAGCCAATAAATTCTCAATTAGCTTGTTACAGAAGTGAGAGCCTTCATCACTGATTATAGCTCTTGGAGTACCAAATCTTGTGAAGATGTTTTGCTTAAGGAACTTGCTGACTGATTTGGCTTCATTATTGGGCAATGCAATGGCTTCCACCCATTTTGATACATAATCCACAGCTACCAAAATGTATAAGTTTCCATGAGACATAGGAAATGGCCCCATGAAGTCCATTCCCCACACATCAAACAGCTCTACTTCAAGGATATTTGTCAATGGCATTTCTTGCTTGTTGGAGATGTTTCCAGTTCTTTGGCATTTATCACAGCTTTTCACTAATTCATGAGCATCTTTGAAGAGTGTTGGCCAATAATATCCTGACTGTAGCACCTTTGCTGCAGTTCTGGTTCCTCCAAAATGTCCTCCATAAGGTGATGCATGAAATTGTTGTAACACATGAAGTTGTTCTTTTTCAGCAAGGCATCTCCGAAGCAACTGATCTTGACACATCTTATACAGATAGGGCTCATCCCAAAAATAGTGCTTCACGGTGTGGAAGAACTTTTTTCTTTGCTGATGGTTGAAATCCACAGGCACAATCTTGCTGACTAGGAAGTTGACTATATCAGCATACCAGGGTGCAGTAGCATCAGACGTTATAACGTTTGAAGAAATTGCCATAGACGTGGTAACGTCTTCAGCTACTGTGGCTACTGTCAGCAGCTTTTCATCAGGGAAATTTTCTTTTATCTCTTCTGCACCTGTACCTGCATCAACATTCTCAAGCCTAGAAAGATGATCAGCAACTTGGTTCTCCACCCCCTTTTTATCATGAATTTCCAAGTCAAATTCTTGGAGGAGGAGAACCCATCTGATGAGTCGTGGCTTTGCATCTTTTTTAGCAATCAAATACTTGATGGCTGAGTGATCAGTAAAAACAATAACTTTTGCACCCACCAAGTATGATCGAAATTTGTCAAAAGCAAATACAACAGCCAGTAACTCTTTCTCAGTTACAGTATAATTTAATTGGGCATCATCTAAGGTTTTACTAGCATAATAGATAGAGTGAAAAATTTTGCCATACCTTTGACCCAATACAGCTCCCACAGCGTAGTCACTCGCATCACACATTAATTCAAATGGTTTGGACCAGTCAGGAGTGACTATCACAGGAGCTGTTACAAGGGCAGTCTTCAATTTCTGGAAGGCTTCATGACATTGCTCATCAAAGTCGAAGACGTTATCACGTTGCAGCAGCAGACACAAAGGTTTGGAAATTTTTGAGAAATCCTTGATAAACCTTCTGTAAAAACCAGCATGCCCTAAGAAACTTCTAATACCTTTGACAGTGGTAGGTGGAGGTAATTTGTCAATAACATCAATTTTTGCTTTATCAACCTCCAACCCTTTCTTTGAAATCTTATGCCCCAAAACAATTCCCTCTTGAACCATAAAGTGGCATTTCTCCCAGTTGAGTACTAAGTTGGTTTCTTCACATCTTACTAGAACTCCTTCTAAGTTATCCAAGCATGCCTTGTATGAGTCTCCATAGACTGAAAAGTCATCCATGAAAACTTCCATGGATTTTTCAATAAAATCTGAGAATAAAGCCATCATACACCTCTGGAATGTTGCAGGAGCATTACACAGCCCAAATGGCATCCTTCTGAAGGCAAAGGTACCATAAGGACAAGTGAATGTGGTCTTCTCTTGGTCCTCAGGCACAATAGCTATCTGGTTATATCCTGAGTAACCATCAAGGAAATAATAGAATTCTTTGCCTGCAAGTCTATCCAACATCTGGTCAATAAATGGCAGAGGAAAATGGTCCTTCTTGGTTGCTTTGTTCAGCTTCCTGTAGTCCATACATATCCTCCATCCAGTCACTGTCCTTGTTGGAATCAATTCATTTTTGTCATTGGTCACCACAGTAACTCCACCCTTCTTTGGTACACATTGAACTGGGCTCACCCATGAGCTGTCACTGATTGGGTAGATGATTCCCGCGTCTAACCATTTGATGATTTCCTTCTTGACCACCTCTTTCATTATCGAGTTCAATCGCCTTTGCCCTTCAATGCTGTTCTTTGCATTCTCTTCTAAGACAATTCTGTGCATACAGATTGTGGGACTGATACCTTTGATATCTGCCATTTGCCAACCAATGGCTTTCTTGTGTCTTTTCAAGGTGCTAATGAGATCACTTTCCTGCTTTTGTGAGAGATTAGAAGAAATGATTACAGGTAAAGAATCATTTTCCCCTAGAAAGGCATACTTCAGGTGATCAGGTAACACCTTCAGCTCCAATGTGGGTGGCTCTTCAATGGAAGGAACTATCTTCTTGAGATTGGAGTCTTCTTGCCCCAAAGATTCATACTTCTTTGTCCACGCCTTGGGTACAGGGGAGTCAGACGTGACAACGTCTGTAGTTGACGTTGTAACGTTTGACGGAGCAGCTTCTTCTGTTAACAACTTGAATCTCATCATTGCCCAGAATCTTCTCCTGGTGGTCATTATCTTTATTGAATTGTTTTTGAACCACATGGTCAAGGGCAACCACAAAGGAACATTCCTCTGTGTTAGGTTCTGGATACTTGAGTGCGTTGAGGACGTTGAACTTGACTTCTTGGTCATTGACCCTCATGATTAATTCTCCTTTTTGCACATCAATGAGTGTCCTTCCAGTGGCCAGAAATGGTCGCCCCAAGATGATAGGAACTTCCTTATCTGCATCAAAATCTAAAATAACAAAATCCACTGGAAAAACAAATTTGTCAACTTTAATCAAAACATCTTCTAATATGCCCTCAGGATAAACTCTACTTTTATCAGCTAAGGTAAGACTTAAAGAAGTAGGTCTGGCAGTTCCTATACCAAGTTTTTCATAAATGGACTTGGGCATCAAGTTAATACTTGCCCCCAAGTCGCATAAAGCTTTGCCAAGGTAAAAATCTCCAATGGAGCATGGTATAGTAAAACTGCCAGGATCCTTCAGTTTTCTAGGGAGTTTATTCTGCATAATTAAGCTACATTCTCCAGTGAAAGCAATAGTTTCAAACTCCCCTAGCCTTCTTCTTTTGGTGATGATATCCTTTAGGAACTTGGCATAGTTTGGCATCTGTTGTAGAGCTTCAACCAAGGGAAGGTTTATGTGTAGCTGTTTGAGCATCTCCATGAACTTGCTGAATTGCTTGTCTTCATGAGCTTTCTTTAGTCTTTGAGGGTAGGGTGGAGGAGGATATTCAGGTACAATCTTAGGAACAGTCTTGATTCCTGGTTCAGAACTAGACGTTGTAACGTCTGGTTTAGACAGCACAGTATCTGGAATAATCTTCTCTTTTTCTCCACTTCTGTTTTTCTCCTTTTCCTCTTCTGGCACCTCGGGTTCCTTAGACATAGATGGGTCAGGATACTTAGTTCCACTTCTTAAAGAGATAGCATTTACCTGTGCATTGACCACCTCTTTACCAGTTGACTTAGATGAAGATGGTGTTTCAGTTGTGGATGGAAGAGATCCATTCTGTCTTTGAGTGAGAGCTGAGGCTATCTGCCCAATTTGGTTCTCCAAGGTTTTGATTGAAGACTCATGGGTCTGTAAGGTTGCCCTACAATCGCTTATGAAAGTCTTCATCAAGGCTTCCAAATTGCTGTTGTTGTTATTCTGCGTATACTGCTTTTGTTGTTGAGGGGGAAATCCTGGGGGTATTGCAGGAGCAGTATCGCTAGCATTCAAAGAATTGTTGTTCTTCCAACCAAAATTTGGGTGATTTCTCCAATTTGAATTGTACGAGTTGGAGAAAGGACTGTTACCTTTGTTATGGGATACAAAGTTTACAGACTGAGGGTTATGGGGACACTCTTCGTAGACATGCCCTTCTTCACAATAGACACACACTACTCCCCCAGATGGTGTTGGTTCAACAGCTGCAGCAGTTTGTCTTTCAGACGTTGCCACGTTTGGAGTACTCAAGTTTTTAATCATGTTGGTCAAGGAAGCGACCTGAGCAGAAAGAGCAGTTACTTCACTTATCTCATGGACACCAGCCTTCTTTCCGGGAGTGAATCTTTCAGAAGGCCAATGGGCATTATGAGTGGCTATGTCTTCAATAAGCCTGCGTGCCTCCGAGAAAGACATGTTCAATATGACACCACCGGATGAAGCATCAAGTATGAGCCTGGTGGGCTGATCTAAACCATTATAGAAAGTCTCCATTTGAATAACCACGGGTATACCATGGTGTGGGCACATTCTCAGTAATTCCTTCCATCTTTCCCAAGCCTCAAACAATGATTCCCCTTCCCTTTGTTTGAAGGAAGTGATGTCATTTCTTAACTTGGCATTTTTGTTGGGAGGGAAGTATTTTCCTAGAAATTTCTCAGCTAGCTCGTCCCAAGTGTGAATTGAATTTGGCTCTAAGGAGTTCAACCAATTCTTGGCCTTATCCTTGAGAGAATATGGAAATAGCTTCAACCGGAAGGCATCTTCTGAGACTCCAGGGATGACAAAGTTGCTACACACATCCAAAAATTGCCTTAAATGTGCATAGGGATCCTCTTGAGGGAAACCCCCAAATTGCCCTGCAGTCTGCAACACTTGGAACATCATTGGCTTGAATTCAAAGTGACCATTATGAATGGGTGGTCTTGCAATGCCTATTTGTAAATGGGCAGGATTGAGCACGGCATAATCACGCATAGGCCTGTCTCTGTCATTGACCATGTCTTGTGGCCCTGCATTGATGAGTTGCTGTCTCTGCCAGTGCTCATCATCAACATATGTCTCTGTATAAGTCTGTGGTCCACGACCACGTTCTCTACCTCCAGCATCAGAGTGCCTTCCACCTCTTGGAGTACGTCCACCTCTAGAGCTTCTACCACCAGTACCATGTTCAGACATGATTGGTGGCTGAAATTGCTGGTGTTGTTGCTGCCTTCTTAACCTTTGTTGTCTCCTTAGTCGCCTGAAGGTTCTTTCAGGTTCTGGATAGAATTCAGGCTCAGATCCACTCCCTGGTTCAGTTGAACTAGAGCTTGAACTGGAACTAAGCATACGCTGTAACGTTTACCTGTTCACTCACAGAAACAACAAACAACACAGCAGAATTCTTTCACCTAGTGTTTTATTTCTTGTTGAGCAATAAAAGTTAAATTCAATCCTCGGCAGCGGCGCCAAAAACTTGTTGCGTTCGTGTCTTTTATAGTCGCAATATTAGTGCAAGTATACACGTCGTACAAGTAATAAAGTGGATAAGAAGTAAGAGATCGTTCCCACGAGGATTGATTTACTTTCAAAGTTCAAGTCTTTAAAACACAAGTGAAATAAGTAATAAATCGGCACTAAAAGTTGGTATTAAGACTAGTAACATAAATAAAGCAAGTAAACAAGAAGTGGTTGTGAATATGGAAGAGTATAAGTTGGATTGCTGCATGCAAGTAAATCTCCTCTAGTCAGACGTTATAACGTTTACACGTTAACACGTACAAATGCTATGTTGTATAGACGTTATAACGTTTGAACGCTGTTGCAAAAGAGCTGTGCTTTTCAGTCACAAAACGTCAGAGCTTCAAGTACTAGAATTCCTATGTCTAGGTTCTAAGTAGGCCTACTCCTGTATTTTAAGTACCCACAGCAATGTCCTATGAACTATTATCCATTCTATGTCTAGATTTAGATAAAAATGCCTAAATGTCTTTAGTGCACCTTTTCATTCACATAAATCTTTGAGTTCTTTTCATAGACCATGTCTGTACCTATGAATCTACTTGTTTTAAGTGGCCAAGTTCAAAACAAGTTTGGAAATATTAACATGCAAAGATTTAAAACGCATAAACATCAATACTTCATAGCATTAAACTAGAGGTTCATTACATGCAAAACAACAACCCAACTACAAATGTTTAGCTCATGCTGAGCATCCTTACAGAAATAAGAGGAGTTAAAATCCAAGTACCGTACATAGAGAAAAGGAGACTAAACGCAAAAGATACGCCTAAGTGGCCTTCCTTCATGCACGCTGTAAAGACGTTACAACGTCTGAGCTTCACAGTAATGGTTGCGAATGGAAATAAAAATTGGAGCTTGAGAAAATTTAAAATGAAGAAGTCTGTGTCCAGAACTTCTTTTAGAAAAACTATCTCTGAAAATGGAGGAAGGTGGATGACGAATGGATTCGTCGATGATGCCGCATGATGCCCCCTTTTCCTTTTGTAGAGAGAGAATAGCCATGGTCAAAAGAGGGTCACATGCTTGCTGATGTCATTCCCCACCTTCCAAGCTTGCTTGCGAGTTGACTCTGCCCTGAAGTGACACCGCACTGCTACAGTGCGTCAGCCGCGTCAGCACTGAGGAGAGAGAAGATCTTCTGCACTTCTAGATCTTTGGCCATCATTTCTTGCGCGCCAAAAATAAGATATTTCTTTCTTGCTCTGCTGCCCTTCTTCAGACGTGATGAGGGACGTTGCCACGTTCAGTTTACTGCACAAACACAAGAAGCATCAAAACGCTCACAAAGGTGCCAATTGGCACCAATATGCCTAGAACTTGTAATTTAGCCCCTTTCTAACTAAAAAGCAATAAACTAACAGAAACTTAATAGAAACAACCTACTATTGCCAGAGAACTTGCATGATTTAACTTTGAATAAGTATAATTAACTCATATAAATATGAGTTATCAGTGCACGCCTAATTTAAGACAACGGTAGTTCGATTTAGTTGAACAGGGTCATTAAAATTGACCAGGGTTAGTAACTGAGACGCCATACTGATAATTCTCGTAATCGCGCGGCTTCAAAACACGATTTAAGTAAAACGACTAAAACTAGAAAAAGAAGACGGACAAAATTGGGGTATAACAGTTCTTTGCTCAGACTTTTGACTTGATTTTGTACTGCAATGCCTTTATTTCCATTTCTCTTCTGAATAGCATTTTTGCAATTTTTTTTTGCACAATAGGCAATTGCAGCACATTACACAATTATTTACAGACACTGGTGCTTTGCACCTTCATTCAGACTTAATTCAGACATCCTAAACTATGTGCACATAACCCAGCATTGCTGCAGCAACAGTTGTTGCAGCACTGCATTCCTTCATGCTTTGCCTTAATATATCTCAGAGAACCCCCAAACTTAGTTTCTTATGCTGCCCTAAGTTTTTAGTAGAAATTTAGCAGTTCCCTAGGTCTACCAACACTAGCCTAGTTTCAGATCATCTTTAATTCACTAAGTTCCTACCTGAGTTCAAGTTTAAGTGTAGGGGCAGAAACAGAATAGTTCACTCATCAAACAGGGGTGTAATCACTCATTTCTCACCATATCATCACTAAGTTTTTGCTCAACTCTACTTCTATTTTTTTTTTGAAAATTCACTAATTTGATTGCAAATAACAGAGTACAAGACCTATGTATAGCTCCCCCCCACACTTAGAACTGTGCAGTGTCCTCACTGCATAAAGACAAAGGGGCAAGCTACAGAACAGCAAAAGCAGAAGCAACTACTAACAACACAACTATTGAGTGCTAACACAGGCAAGGCACTCAACAGGTTTATTCAAACACTAGAAACAGAAACACACAACTAAAGACAGAAATGAAAGCTAAAAACATAAAGCATAAACAGATTAAGGTGCAGGAATTCCTGGTTTGGTTCTGGGGCTTGTTCGTGTTGCACTGCCCTTGCTCTGCTTTTTTTGGTAGACCCTTGGGGATGGAGCCTTGGAGGACCTTGGGACATTTGAGGTTTATGTTGCTGCAGTATTAGATTGCTGCAGGACCAGAATCAGCAACAACAGTTGCTGTAGCAGTAGAAGCAGTGCTGCAGCATCACCTGCAGTCACACCCTCAAACTTCCAATTGCCAGAACTATTTTCCTGCAAAACAAACACAAAAACAAACAACAACACTAGTTTATTAGATTAAAAACCCTGGGCTTCCTCCCAGTAGCGCTTGGTTTAAGAGTCCTCAGCCAGACTAGCCTCTAATGCTAGAGGTTTTGTAATTCTGTGGTGACTTTGTCCCTCACCACATGTGCTCCACGGTACTGTTTCACCCTCTTACCATCAATTTTGCATGTGGACCCAATCAGCTCTTTTCTTTGATCTTTATCAGATGCTGCAGCAATAGGTGCTGCAACATTCACTTGCTCAGCAGATGCTGTTGCATTAAATATCAGAATCTGATTCTCTTCATCTGGTGGTTCTGGCTGAGGTGGTGGTTCTGGTTGAGGTGGGAGCTGGGTGGGTTCTAGTTGCTGGGGTTCAACATTCCCATGAGTTTCTTTGACAACAACATCATCATGTAACATACTTACTTCCACAAGGTCTTCTTTTTCTGATTCATCAAGAGCTTTAACCAAATGGTCACTTTGCTTATGGAAGTGCTTTTGAACTACAGAGTCAAGAGATACAACAAAGGAACATTCCTCAGTTCCTTTATCAGGAAACTTGAGGACATTCATCACATTGAACTTGATCTCCTGGTCATTAACTCTCATAGTCAATTCCCCTTTTTGCACATCAATTAGAGTCTTCCCAGTAGCCAAGAAAGGTCTTCCAAGAATTATAGGCACCTCCTTATCTGCATCAAAATCTAAAATCACAAAGTCAGCAGGAAATACAAATTTATCGACCTTTATCAGAACATCTTCAATGATTCCCTCAGGATATGCAATAGATCTATCTGCAAGTTGAAGAGTGACAGTGGTAGGCCTAGCAATTCCAATACCAAGCTGTGTAAATATGGATTTGGGCATCAAATTGATGCTTGCCCCCAAATCACACAGTGCACGACCAGAATAGGATCCACCAATAGAACATGGTATGGTGAAACGGCTAGGGTCCTCCAATTTTCTTGGGAGCTTGCTCTGCATGATCATGCTACACTCTTCTGTCATTGCTACTGTCTCAAACTCTCCCAGTCTCCTCCTCTTGGTGAGCACTTCCTTCATGAACTTTGCATAATTGGGAATTTGTTGAAGTGCTTCCACCAAAGGGACATTGATGTGTAGTTGTTTCAACGCCTCTAAGAATTTACCAAATTGTTTGTTCTCCTGAGCCTTCTTCAACCTTTGAGGAAAGGGAGGAGGAGGGTACTCTTGAACAAACTTAGGTGATGGCACAGGTGTTGCACCAGATGCTGCAGCATCAACTACTGTCGCATCTGTTTTACTCTTTTTTTTCATTTTTTTCAGAATCTTTTTCTTTTCTTTTGTCACCACCACCTGTAGTAAGTGATGGCCCATTCAAATCCTTCCCACTCCTCAGAGATATAGCCTTGCATGTCTCCTTCCCTTTAGAAGATGAAGCTTCAGTGGTGGATGGCAAAGGTCCACTCTGTCTTTGGGTTAGAGCAGTAGCTATCTGACCAATTTGGTTCTCCAAGTTTTTGATTGCAGCCCCCTTGAATCTGATATTGAGTCTTTGTTTCATTCATGAAAGCTTTCAACATCGCCTCCATTAAGTTATCAGATGTAGGAGCAGATTGCTTTGCTTGAGCAGGGAATCCTGGTGGCACAACAGGCGCTGGAGTAGTTGCTGCAGCAGGTGCTGCTGTAGCATTGTTGCTCCATCTGAAATTTGGATGATCTCGCCACCCAGGATTGTAGGTATTTGAGTATGGATTATTACCCTTGTTGTACCCAACATAGTTGACTGAGATAGGATTCGCAGGACACTCCTCATAAAGATGACCTCCTCCACAATAAACACAACTTGGAGAGGAACCGCATGGAGCTGGTTCAATTGCTGCTACAGTTGCTTCAGTTGCTGCAGCATGTGTTGCTGTAGCACTAGGTGAACTCATGTTTTTGATCATATTAGATAGTGAAGCCACTTGAGCAGATAAGGCAGTGATCTCACTCACTTCATGTACACCAGCCACCTTCTTTTGAGCACTTAACCTAGCAGTAGGCCATTGATAGCTATTTGCAGCAATATCCTCAATAAGATTATATGCATCATTGTAAGATCCTTTGAGTAGAACTCCTCCAGATGAAGCATCAAGCATGAGCCTTGTTTGGGGCTCCAATCCATTGTAGAAGGTCTCCATTTGGATGATGATAGGAATACTATGGTGTGGGCATTTCCTCAACAGTTCTTCGTATCTTTCCCATGCTTCAAACAAAGTTTCAAATTCAGTTTGCTTAAAAGAGGTAATTTCATTTCTCATCCTGGCATTCTTTATTGGAGGAAAATATTTTGTCATAAATTTTTCTGCCATCTCATTCCAAGTAGTGATAGAGTTAGGCTCTAGTGAGTTAAGCCAGGCCTTTGCTCTATCCTTCAAGGAATAAGGGAGCAATTTCAGTTTGAAAGCATCATCTGTAACACCAGGGAGAATGAAATTATTGCAAACCTCAACAAATTGTTTTAAGTGCAGATGTGGGTCTTCAAGGGGACCACCACCAAACTGCCCAATTGTTTGAAGCATTTGGAACATCATAGGCTTAAATTCAAAATGAGTTGTAGCAATCTCTGGCCTCACTATGCCTGTCTGCATAGTTTGAGGGTCAAAGACTGCATAGTCTCTCATAGGTCTATCCCTATCATTTGCCATGCCTATGACATTCATATCAATAAACTGTCTTCTGTACCCTCCATCACCATCACCTTCAATTGTAGGACGTGGTGAAGGTGGTGGAAAAGATAACCATTAACAGTAGGTTGCGGACTAGCCATAGCAGCAGCTCGTCCTAATTCAATGAGTCCTGGAGTACTGTGAGCTCTTCTCAATCTTCTAAAATGTCTTTCTATCTCTGGGTGCAACTGGAATTCTGGAGTATTGCGTCTAAGCCTGTGCATATGCTGCAGCAACAGGTGTTGCAGCGACTAATGCTGTAGCAACAAAAACAACACAAACAGAATTAGTAACAAAAGGCACTAAACTGCTAACTAATTAAACAGTCAATTTAACTATAATTCCCTGGCAACGGCGCCAAAAACTTGTTGCGTGAAAACGTAGATAGTGCAAGTATACACTGTCAACAAGTAATATAGAGTAAGTGAGATCGTTCCCACGAGGAATTATGCTAAATAACGAGAGTTTAATTTGATTAACAATTTAGTGAGGAAAGTAAATGACACACAAGTTTTGGGCAACATAAACAGTAGTAAAAAAAGTAAAAGGGTAATGGAAATCAGTGATGAGAACAAGTCAAGATGCATTCACTTCAGTAGCTTCATTAAAATGTGATTAAAGGTACGTTCCATGTTGCAGCATTAGGTGCTGCAGCAATAAGACGTTATTCTCTCGAATACTTCACACTAGGTTTCCTTGCAAGAGTTTATCTCTAAACCCTAAAGAAGTACCTCTTAGGCTGCTTGAGCACCAGCAGTGTTCACCTTATGGGCTATGCCCTCCTATCTCTAGGGTTAAGCAAGGAACATCAAGATCTCTCGTTAATGTTCACTACCCATATTACCTTGTGGGATAAATTTACAAACCATCTCTGAATTTATAAATGCTATTTAGAATAGGCGGACCATTCCTACTCTAAAATGGAAATATTTTCACACACAAGATAAATTGCATAACATTGAACATACTTCATTACTCACATAGTAATTTAGCTACATCAGATCCAGCATCTCAACTATGAGTATTTAGCTCATATTGAGCTTGCAAAACATGGAAAATAACTTAAACAAAATAGTAGAAGTCATATTACAAATTTCAAGGTAAGAAATGATACTACGAAGAGAGAACAGTAGGAGAGCTCCAAGGATGACAATGGAGGACTGATCCAGCTCGTCCAAGTAGAATCCACCGAGAAAAATGTAACTCCGGTGATGCTGCAGCAATAGTCTCAGCAATGGAAGTGTTTGGTAGTGAAGGGTGAGCTTTTGCACGCAAGAGGAGCTATCTCTAAACTTCCCCTGACGGCAGAGCATGCTAATGAAGAAAGGGAAACGTCCTTATATAGTGTCTCCTTGCTCACAACCCTAAAATGATGTCCTTTTTGGGAAAATGCTGCCTAGGTTAAAGGGCAATTATGGGAAACCCACATTAGGTCATATCTTTCCGTGCCATACAGCTCTGACACCTGTCCTTGCCTTGATTTCCGTGTTTTCCGCACTCCCTTGCAGCTTTCTCTCTCATCTTCCGCATTTCCACTATTGCGCACGCACCTGTTGCTGCGGCACTGACACTAAACATGATTAAATGCACAAAGGGCATCAAAATGCCCAATTAAAACCCAATCATTCCTGCACCAATATTTCTAACCAAAACACTTATTTACACACTAATTAACACAACAAGTTTATTAAATCTCCTAAAATCAAGCTTAGAAAGCAAGTAATAACCATCATAAAAGATGGTTATCAGGACCCAATTCGTCTGGATCATCACAATGTCGAGCCGGAGGAGAACGGGAACCATTCCCTCGTTGTCGGCGAGGAGGAGAACGATGATAGTGCCTTCTCCTGGGTGGAGATCAATGCCTCCTTTGGACCGGGGTTCTCTTCTCCGGGGAGCACGGTCCGGGTGATTCCTGGTCCGGAACGTTCCGTGCCCGGAGATTTGCTACCTCGGCCTCAAGGTCAGTGAAGCGGCAGCTTCTTTCTTGGTTTACGGCCTCCTGTCGAGCCAGGAGATGGACGAGCTTTTGAACAGTGTCGGTTAGGGCTGGAAGTAATGGAGGGGGAGGTGGCAAACTATTACTGTATGAGCTTGTATGGGAACGGGCGAGGTTCGGATTGGGGAATTGTGCCCGAGCTTGGGTGGAATTCGTAAGGTCTTGGACATGGCCCTCGGGAGTTCTTTGAGGTTCGAGTTCGGGTATAACCAGTCCTACCCCGGGCCCGACCACAAGACTGGCCGGTCTTGAACGTAGTTTGGGCACCATTTGTGGATCAAGGTGATGGGAGAGGAAGTTTGTAACGCCCTAAAATTTAATTAATTATTAAATTGAATTGTTTGGGAATTTAATTGGTAGAAACATAATAAAATAATAATAATGCTAGTATATGTGGACCTATTGTTGGGGTTGGGATTATTAAAATGAGAAGTGAGGCCCATGATTAAGTCGCATAAGCTAAGGAAAAGCCCAAAGGACTAAATGAGCATATAAAGGGTTAGGTTAGGGTTTTGCTCATTTAGAAGGATAAAAAAAAATAGAATTGGGGAGAAGAGAAGAGAGAAGAGGCGCGGCGAAGAGGAGAGAGAGCTAGGGCAAGGCTTCGAGTTCTCCAAAGGCTAAGGTAAGGGTGGGGTTCTATCTCTATAATTGGGTGTATGAAAGGTTGATGGAACCCTAGGTGTGATTAAGTTAGAAGACCCTAGTTGTAGGTATTGAATTTTTATATGATGATTGAACATGATTGATGATGATTGAACGTGCTTGATGATGTTTTGGAATCGAAATTCTGGTCATGGGCGCCATGGGCGCCGTTTTTGATGTTGCTGTATGGGCGCCATGGGCGCCGTCCCTGTCTATGTTGCTGGGCGCCCTCCTGGGCGCCGTTCTGTGCGTGTGTTGTGGTCTGGGCGCCATGGGCGCCGTTCCTGAAAATGTTGCTGGGCACCAAGGGCGCCACCCTGTTGTGTTGTGTTGCGGTCTTGCAGGTACCTGCCGCATAGGGCGCCAAGGGCGCCTAATCCTGGCTGCCCGTTGTTGCTGTTCCTGGGCGCCATGGGCGCCGGTTGATGATTTCCTGGCGCAAGGGCGCCAAGTCTTGGCTGCCCGATTTTGAGGTTGTTGCGTTTTCCTGGCGCAAGGGCGCCAAGTATTGGATGCCCGATTGCGATGTTGCTGTGTCTCCTGGCGCATGGGCGCCAAGGGCGTCAAGATTTGGCTGCTCGGTTGCTGTTGTTGCGTGCTTTGTCTGGCGCAGGGGCGCCATGGGCGCCTAAATCAGGCTGCCTCGTGCTCTGTCTGGCGCAGGGGCGCCATGGGTGCATAAATCAGGCTGCCTTGTGCTGTGTTGCGTTGCTGGGCGCCATTTGTGCCAAGGGCGCCAGTTTGGCTGCCCGTTGTGCTGCTGGGCGCCATGGGCGCCAGTTTGGCTGCCAATTGTGTTGCTTGGCGCAGTGGGCGCCAAGGGCACCAAGTGTGGCTGCCCAAATGTGAATTTCACGATTGTTATATAAAATGATGTTGAATATGTGATTAGGCCTAAAGTTGCCAAAATGTTGAAAGTTGCTAAAATATTGCGATGTTGCCAAAATGTTGAAAATTTCTAAGTTGTAAATTGTTGACGACGAAGGTTGTACGAAGACGAATTTGCCTCTATTCATTGGCAGGTGATGTGTTGTAGGCCTACGGCCAATGTTGCTTTCTGATGTTGTTGCGTTGCTATGTAACCGTTATTATTTGTTTGTGCATTTACATAGCGTCGCATGCATAGCATATTTTTACGATGGAGCTATGCTCAAACCACGATGGCCTGGATTGGCAAACCACGACGACGATGTTGCGATGTTGATGCCCCTATTTACGGGCTTGAATTATGGTACCACATGCATTATAGGGCGGTGGCACTGAGTTGAGTCACATTTCGCATTATGTGCATACTTATGTGATTGAGATGATTTTGACTGTTTTTAAGTGATGAATTGACCTGAATTATATATTGTTTTTCATGTATCCGATTATATAGTGCGATATCTCACCCCTTCTGTTTGAATGTTACCCCAATGTTGGTAACGTGCAGGTAATCCCGAATGAAGGCAGTTCACCTTCGTTTGATCGAGTCGGCGTCGTCGCTCTGATATGTAACACTCGGGGGAATGAACACGCGTTTTAATACTATTTGCCTTGTTATTTCGTTGTTGGAACTTTAAGCTGTTATGTTGCTATTTTGATGTTTTCTGAGCTGTCTTGAGTTGTTAAGACGCAACGATTATTTAATTTGGCTTGTTGTGAATCCGCTGCGTAATTTTTAAAGATGAATTATTTCTGAGGATTAAAATGGTTGTTTTATCGGTTCATCCAAACGTGTTATATAACTGTTTTCAAAAGCGAATTAACTCGTTGTTGTTTTCACGAAGTAGATGTGGCATTCCATTGTTTGTTGAAAAAGATTTTTATGAACTCTGATATTTTTGCATTATTTTGCTGGGTAGAAATGGGGTGTTACATTAGTGGTATCAGAGCAGTCTCGGTCTGTCCGGCCAAGTTGTCAAGTTATTTTGTCATTGACGATCGAGTATTGTCAATTAGTTCTAACTGTTGTTTATGTTGTAGTGATTAGTTGAGATGGCTGGAAGAAACGATGCTGCTATTGCTGCTGATTGTGTTGAAAGATTGGGTCTTGCGTTGTCTTCTATGAATGGAGAGATGGTCGTCGACACTCCAGCTAAGGGGTCGGTGACTACTTCTCTAGTGTGCTCTCAATGTCCTTTGTCGATTTTCGACAGAGACTTTGTTGTTGATCTGATTTGTTTGCCGTTAAGTGGATTGGATGTGATCTTAGGTATGAACTGGTTAGAGCATAACCATGTGCATATTAACTGCCGTAGTAAGTCTAAGTTTTTCTTCCCCTGAAGAGGAGGAAGCGGGTTTGTTGTCTGCCGGTCAGTTGCGAAAGTTGATGCGGGAGGAAGTCCAGTTATTCTCGCTGATGGCATCAATGTCTGTCGAGAACCGAGCCGTAATTGAAGGGCTGCGGGTAGTATGTGAATTTCCTGAAGTTTTCCCTGATGAGATTCCAGGTGTGCCGCCAGAGAGAGAAGTGGAATTCGCTATTGATCTTGTACCTGGTACCAGACTTGTTTCTATGGCACCGTACAGGATGTCTGCATCTGAATTGTCCGAATTGAAGAATCAGCTTGAGGATTGGCTCAAAAAGAAGTTTGTGAGACCAAGTGTGTCGCCGTGGGGAGCTTCTGTGTTGCTAGTAAAGAAGAAAGATGGAAGTATGAGGCTGTGTTGATCATAGACAGTTGAATAAGGTAACAGTTAAGAACAAGTACCCACTCCCAAGGATAGATGATTTGATGGATCAGCTGGTGGGTGCTCAAGTGTTTAGTAAGATTGATTTGCGGTCGGGCTATCATCAGATTAAAGTGAAAGACGAGGATATTCAGAAGACGGGTTTTAGAACGCGTTATGGGCATTATGAGTATTCGGTAATGCCTTTTGGTGTTACTAACGCGCCGGGGGTATTTATGGAATACATGAACCGTATCTTCCATACTTACTTGGATCAGTTTGTGGTAGTATTCATCGATGATATTCTGGTCTACTTTAAGTCGGAAGAAGAGCATGCAAAACATTTGAGATTAGTGTTGGAGGTCCTGAAAGAGAAGAAGTTGTATGCAAAGTTGTCTAAATGTGAATTCTGGTTGAAGGAAGTAAGTTTCCTTGGTCACGTCATTTCAGGTAGTGGCATTGCGGTAGATCCGTCTAAAGTAGATGCTGTGTTGCAGTGGGAAGCCCTGAAGTCGACTACCGAGATTAGGAGCTTTTTGGGGTTAGCTGGTTATTATAGAAGGTTCATTGAAGGATTTTCTAAGTTAGCACTCCCGCCAACTCAGCTGACGTGCAAAGGTAAAGCTTTTGTGTGGGACGCTCGTTGTGAAGAGAGTTTCGCCGAATTGAAGAAGAGATTGACGACGTCTCCTATCTTGACGTTGCCCAATCCGGGAGAATCTTTTGTGGTGTATTGTGATGCTTCCAAGATGGGTTTAGGAGGTGTGCTGATGTAGAATGGGAAGGTAGTTGCTTATGCGTCGAGGCAGTTGAGGACTCATGAAAAGAATTATCCTACGCATGACTTAGAGCTTGCTGCAGGTGTGTTTATGCTGAAAATTTGGAGGCATTATCTTTATGGTTCTAGATTTGAAGTATTTAGTGACCATAAGAGTTTGAAGTATTTATTTGATCAGAAGGAATTGAATATGAGGCAACGACGGTGGTTGGAGTTATTGAAGGATTATGATTTCGGGTTAAATTATCATCCAGGAAGAGCTAATGTCGTGGCTGATGCGTTAAGTCGAAAGACCTTACACATGTCGACAATGATGGTTAAGGAGTTGGAATTAATTGAGCAGTTCAGAGATATGAGTTTGGTCTGTGAAGTGACACTGCAGAGTGTCCGGTTGGGAATGTTGAAGATTAATAATGACGTTTTGGACAGTATCAGAGAAGCTCAGAAGTTGGATGTTAAGCTGGTGGATTCGATGGTTGGAATCGATCAGTCTTAGAATAATGATTTCAAGCTGGATTCGCAAGGTGTGTTGAGGTTTCGTAATAGAATTTGTATTCCTGATGACGCGGAGATGAAGAAAGCAATTCTTGAAGAGAGTCATAGGAGTAAGTTGAGTATTCATCCGGGAGCTACTAAGATGTATCAGGACTTGAAGAAGTTGTTTTGGTGGCAAGGGATGAAGCGTGATGTAGCGCAGTTTGTGTATGCATGTTTAACTTGTCAGAAGTCAAAAGTTGAACATCAGAAGCCTGCAGGGTTGATGCAACCGTTAGAGGTTCCAGAATGGAAATGGGATAGTATTTCAATGGACTTTGTGACGGGATTGCCAAATACCGCGAGAGGTCATGATGCTATTTGGGTGATTGTTGATAGGCTAACGAAGTCGGCTCACTTTGTTCCTATTAACATCACATATCCAGTGCCGGAGTTGGCAGAGATTTATATCCGAGAGATCGTGAAGCTGCATGGTGTTCCGCTATGTGTCGTTTCGGATAGGGATCCGAGGTTCACGTCTGATTTTTGGAAGAGTTTGCAAGCGGAGTTGGGTTATAAGTTGAGGTTGAGTTCGGCGTATCAACCTCAGACGGATGGTCAGTCAGAGAGGACTATTCAGTCGTTGGAGGATTTGTTGAGAGCTTGTGTTCTGGAGCAAGGAGGTTCGCGGGATGCGTACCTTTCGTTGATAGAGTTCATTTATAATAACAGTTACCATTCTAGTATTGGGATGGCACCTTTTGAAGCGTTGTATGGTCGGAGATGTAGGACTCCTCTATGTTGGTATGAATCTGGGGAAAGTGTAGTACTTGGACCGAAAATCGTTCGAGAGACTACTGAGAAGGTGAGATTGATTCGGGAGAAGATGAAAGCCTCGCAAAGTAGACCGAAGAGTTACCATGATAAGCGAAGGAAGGATTTAGAATTTCAAGCAGGTGAGCATGTGTTTTTGAGAGTCACTCCAGTGACCGGTGTTGGGCGCGCTTTGAAGTCTAAGAAGCTCATGCCTCGTTTTATCGGTCCGTATCAGATTTCGGAAAGAGTTGGAAATGTTGCTTATAGGGTGGCCTTGCCGCCTAATCTTTCGAACTTGCACGATGTGTTTCATGTGTCGAAACTTCGGAAGTATGTTTCAGATCCATCTCATGTAATTCATATGGATGATGTGCAAGTACGGGATAATCTCACTGTGGAGACGATGCCTGTGCGTATTGAAGATCATGAAGTGAAGACTCTTAGAGGCAAGGAGATCGCTTTGGTGAAAATAGTCTGGCTGGGAGCTGCCAGAGAAAGCATGACGTGGGAGCTGGAAAGCAGGATGCGGGAGTCGTATCCAGAGTTGTTAGAATCAGGTAAATTTTCGAGGACGAAAATATTCTAAGTGGGGGAGAGTTGTAACGCCCTAAAATTTAATTAATTATTTAATTGAATTGTTTGGGAATTTAATTGGTAGAAAAATAATAAAATAATAATAATGCTAGTATATGTGGACCTATTGTTGGGGTTGGGATTATTAAAATGAGAAGTATTAGTGAGGCCCATGATTAAGTCGCATAAGCTAAGGAAAAGCCCATAGAACTAAATGAGCATATAAGGGGTTAGGTTAGGGTTTTGCTCATTTAGAAGGATAAAAAAAATAGAATTGGAGAGAAGAGAAGAGAGAAGAGGCGCGGCGAAGAGGAGAAAGAGCTAGGGCAAGGCTTCGTATTCTCCAAAGGCTAAGGTAACGGTGGAGTTCTATCTCTATAATTGGGTGTATAAAGGGCTCTATGTAGAAAGGTTGATGGAACCCTAGGTGTGATTAAGTTAGAAGACCCTAGTTGTAGGTATTGAATTTTTATATGATGATTGAACATGATTGATGATGTTTTGGAATCGAAATTCTGGTCATGGGCGTCATGGGCGCCGTTTTTGATGTTGCTGTCTGGGCGCCATGGGCGCCGTCCCTGTCTATGTCACTGGGCGCCATCCTGGGCGCCATTCTGTGCGTGTGTTGTGGTCTGGGCGCCATGGGCGCCGTTCCTGAAAATGTTGTTGGGCACCAACGGCGCCACCCTGTTGTGTTGTGTTGCGGTCTTGCAGGTACCTGGCGCATAGGGCGCCAAGGGCGCCTAATCCTGGCTGCCCGTTGTTGCTATTCCTGGGCGCCATGGGCACCGGTTGATGATTTCCTAGCGCCAAGGGCGCCAAGTCTTGGATGCCCGATTTTGAGGTTGCTGCGTTTTCCTGGCGCAAGGGTGCCAAGTATTGGCTGCCCGATTGCGATGTTGCTGTGTCTCTTGGCGCATGGGCGCCAAGGGCGCCAAGATTTGGCTGCCCAGTTGCCGTTGTTGCGTGCTGTGTCTGGCGCAGGGGCGCCTTGGGCGCCTAAATCAGGCTGCCTCGTGCTGTGCCTGGCGCAGGGGCGCCATGGGCGCCTAAATCAGGCTGCCTTGTGCTGTGTTGCGTTGCTGGGCGCCAAGGGCACCGGTTTGGCTGCCCGTTGTGCTGCTGGGCGCCATGGGCGCCAGTTTGGCTGCCAATTGTGTTGCTTGGCGCAGTGGGCGCCAAGGGCGCCAAGTGTGGCTGCCCAAATGTGAATTTCACGATTGTTATTTAAAATGATGTTGAATATGTGATTAGGCCCAAAGTTGTCAAAATGTTGAAAGTTGCTAAAATATTGCGATGTTGCCAAAATGTTGAAAGTTGCTAAAATATTGCGATGTTGCCAAAATGTTGAAAATTGCTAAGTTGTAAATTGTTGACGACGAAGGTTGTACGAAGACGAATTTGCCTCTATTCATTGGCAGGTGATGTGTTGTAGGCCTACGGCCAATGTTGCTTTCCGATGTTGTTGCGTTGCTATGTAACCGTTGTTATTTGTTTGTGCATTTACATAGCGTCGCATGCATAGCATATTTTTACGATGGAGCTATGCTCAAACCACGATGGCCTGGATTGGCAAACCACGACGACGATGTTGCGATGTTGATGCCCCTATTTACGGGCTTGAATTATGGTACCACATGCATTATAGGGCGGTGGCACTGAGTTGAGTCACATTTCGCATTATGTGCATACTTATGTGATTGAGATGATTTTGACTGCTGTTAAGTGATGAATTGACCTGAATTATATATTGTTTTTCATGTATCCGATTACATAGTGCGATATCTCACCCCTTCTGTTTGAATGTTACCCTAATGTTGGTAACGTGCAGGTAATCCCGAATGAAGGCAGTTCACCTTCGTTTGATCGAGTCGGTGTCGTCGCTCTGATATGTAACACTCGGGGGAATGAACACGCGTTTTAATACTGTTTGCCTTGTTATTTCGTTGTTGGAACTTTAAGCTGTTAAGTTGCTAATTTGATGTTTTCTGAGCTGTCTTGAGTTGTTAAGACGCAACGATTATTTAATTTGGCTTGTTGTGAATCTGCTGCATAGTTTCTAAAGATGAATTATTTCTGAGGATTAAAATGGTTGTTTTATCGGTTCATCCAAACGTGTTATATAACTATTTTCAAAAGCGAATTAACTCGTTGTTTTCACAAAGTAAATGTCGCACTCCATTGTTTGTTGAAAAAGATTTTTATGAACTCTGATATTTTTGCATTATTTTGCCGGGTAGAAATGGGGTGTTACAAAGTTGAGTACAGATCCTCCCACAGTAGAGCTGGCAAAATGGGCCGGGCCGGGCTGGGCTAGCCCGGAATATGGGAGGGTTTGGGCCAAAGAAAATGAGCCTGTTTTTATAACCGGGCTTTTTAGCGCAGTCCATAAAAGCCCGAGCCCGTGCCGGGCTAGCCCAGTCAGGCTATGGGTAGCCCGCAGGCCCGCATATTGTTGCTGGTCCTTTCATTTTTTCTGCCCAGCCCAATATAAATATTGTTGCTGCCCAGCCCAATATTGTTGCTGGTCCTTTCATTTTTTCTCAAAGTATGAAACGGTTCAGTGTTCTGTTCACTCACACTCTCATAGAGTCACTCACACTCACACAGTCCTCTCCTCTCCTCTCAGAGTCACTCAAATTCAAAGATCCGCCGCACTCACGCTCACGCAAAGCTCAAAGCTCTGTCGCACGGCACCACCATCGCTCGAAACTCCATCGCAAGGCACCACCATCGCACGGCACCACCATCGCTCAAAGCTCCGTCGCACGGCAGGGTCAAGCACCACCGTCCATCGCTCACCACCGACAGGGTATGTTTTGAAACTTTATTTATCATCCCTAAATCAGTGATTTCATACTTTATTTACGCTGGACCAACCCTAAATCAGTGATTTATCATCCATTGAAACTTTGTTTGTGTTTCTCATCCCTAAATCAGTGATTTATCATCGCTCAAAGCTGTTTGTTGTTTGCTTCTAAAAATGTCTTTCTGTTTGTTTATGAAATTATGATATATCCATTTGTCTTTGTTAGATGTTAAGTAAATTCTTGTTTGTTTGCTTTAGATTTGATCTGAGTTGTCTTGCAATGAATGTTTTTGGTACTGGAAAAAATATTGATGATGCTAGTGATACTCAAATTTTGGAAACCCCACCACCTTGTAGTAAAGTAAATTTAACTAGTGCCAATGCTACTACACCTGAGGAAACAGTGACTTCTCTACCAAAGGGAAAGAGGCCTAAGACACTATTAACCTCTGATTGTTGGAACTATTTTGAAAAGATTGGTATTGGTGAAGATGGGAAGGAAAAATGTAGATGTAAGGGTTGTGGAAGTGAATTAGGTTGTACACCTAAAAATGGAACTTCTCACTTAACCCGTCATCAAATAAGTTGTAAATTTATTACTGCCAAATTTCTTAATGTGGGAGATAGGCTTCTTGATGCTGAAGGAAGATTAAAAAGGAGAACTTTTGACCCTAAGGCTAATCGTGAAATTTTAGCTGAAATGATTGTTACACACGGTGCACCATTCAATATTGTTCAATGGAGAGTCTTTAGAAAATATCAAAAGTTTTTGAATGAGGATTGTAAGTGGATAACTAGAAATACCATCAAAGCTGATATATTGGAAACTTATAAAGTTGAAAAAGAAAAGCTAAAAGCACAATTGGCTCTAATTCCTGGAAGAGTTTGTTTAACTTCTGATTGTTGGACTTCATGCACTAATCTTGGTTTTATTACTTTAACTGCTCATTATGTTGATGGAAATTGTAAGCTGAATAATAAGGTTCTAGCATTTGCTCCCTTAAAACCCCCACATTCGGGGTCTCAATTAGCATTGAAGGTGATGGAAATTTTAAGGGATTGGGGCATAGAAAGAAAAGTTTTTTCTCTTACTTTGGGTAATGCCTCTGCAAATGACAATATGCAAAACTATTTGAAAGAACACTTGGGATTAGAAATATGAGGTTTAGATTGAAATATGAAATGTGTGTGTACCCTATGTTCCTCTCCAAGACTTGTACTTTACCAGTGAGCTTCAAGTATTCCACAGAGCTGTTTTCCTGTAACAAAATGAACTTTAGTTTGGTGAGAGACAAGTTATAGACTTGTACTTATAAGGTTTAGATTGAAATAGTACTTTGATGATGTTGTTCTGTTTTTGATTGGGATGTTGTTCTGTTTTTGGTGCTATAGGCTTATAATTTTTAGTGACTAATTTCTAGTGTAATACTCTGAAGTCTGAACACAAGTTCTGCTTCTGTTTTTTTTGTTACTTTTGTGACAATGGATTTTGAGTCTATAACTTGTCTCTCACCAAACTAAAGTTCATTTTGTTACAGGAAAACAGCTCTGTGGAATACTTGAAGCTCACTGGTAAAGTACAAGTCTTGGAGAGGAACATAAGGTACACACACATTTCATATTGTTCAATGGAGAGTCTTTAGAAAATATCAAAAGTTTTTGAATGAGGATTGTAAGTGGATAACTAGAAATACCATCAAAGTTGATATATTGGAAACTTATAAGGTTGAAAAAGAAAAGCTAAAAGCACAATTGGCTCTAATTCCTGGAAGAGTTTGTTTAACTTCTGATTGTTGGACTTCATGCACTAATCTTGGTTTTATTACTTTAACTGCTCATTATGATGATGGAAATTGTAAGCTGAATAATAAGATTCTAGCATTTGCTCACTTAAAACTCCACATTCGGGGTCTCAATTAGCATTGAAAGTGATGGAAATTTTAAGGGATTGGGGCATAGAAAGAAAAGTTTTTTCTCTTACTTTGGATAATGCCTCTGCAAATGACAATATGCAAAACTATTTGAAAGAACACTTGGGATTAGAAAATAGTTTGTTGCTTAAGGGAGAGTTTTTTCACATAAGATGTTCAGCTCATATCTTGAACCTCATTGTTCAAGATGGATTGAAATTGGCAAGTAGTGCATTGCATAAGATTAGGAAAAGTGTGTATTATGTGAGGGCATCAGAAAGTAGAACAATTCAGTTTTTTCATTGTGTTCACAATGTTGGTGGGATTGATACATCAATTGGATTGAGGACCGATACTCCCACAAGATGGAACTCAACTTATATAATGCTTGAGAGTGCAATTAAGTATCGCCGTGCCTTTTATAGCCTAAGTTTGTGTGATACAAATTATAAGTTGTGTCCAGATAATGAGGAGTGGGATAGGGCTGAAATAATGTGTGCTTTTTTGAAGCCATTTTACAATATTACAAATTTGATATCGGGATCTACTTATCCCACGTCAAATTTGTACTTCAAAGAAATATGGAAGATCGAGTCTCTCTTGATCTCAAACTTGACAAGTAAAGATGACTTGATAAAGAGCATGGCTCAAAAAATGAAAGAAAAGTTTGACAAATATTGGAGTGAATATAGTATGATTTTGGCATTTGGGGCTGTTTTAGATCCAACCAAGAAGCATAATTTCTTATCATTTGCATATAATAAAATTGATCCAACCACTAGTGAAGTGAAGTTGCAAGCGGTCAAGGATAATTTGGCAAAGCTTTTTGCTGAATATGTCAAAGAAGGTACTAATTCAGATGCAATGCATCCCCAACAATTACAATCTTCATCTGGAGGAGTGCTTAACATGGCAAATTCTGTTTATATTTGTGAAGTAAGTTTTGCTTATAAATTACTTAGCAGTAATTTAAGTCTTTTGCCATTTTCACTATAGATATAATTCCTTTATTGTTTGGCTCTTTATTTTGTAGGAGTTTGAAGAGCACGAAAGCCAATATGCCAACAATATTGGGATATCAGAACTTGATGCTTATTTATCCGAGCCAAGGCTTCCTCCATGTGATGGTTTTAATATCTTAGCTTATTGATAGGAAAGAAGCCGTAGATGTCCTGATCTTGCAAAGATGGCCTTTGATATACTGAGTATTCCAATAACTACTGTGGCGTATGAATCCGCTTTTAGCATTAGCTCGAGAGTTTTTAACAAGTATAGGAGCTCTTTGAAAGATGATACTGTTCAAGTTCTTCTCTGCACCCGTAGTTGGTTGCATGGTTTTGTAGGTAAATGCTTTTCTTCTAGAATAGCAATTTCAAATTAAACAACTTATTTATATAACAACTTATTTTCTATTCATTTTCTTTGTAGCATATGATAATGAAGAAGGTGATGATGATGATGAAAGCAACACTTTGGAAGATGTACAACTTTCTCAATAAGGCTCAAATTCACATGCGCCGTGAATGCACTACTGGATGATGTTGCTGCTGCTGGATTTTAGAATTTCTGCTGTTGGATTTTAGTGTTTCTGAATGTCTTTTAGTGTTTTGCTGCTGGATTTTAGTCTTTTAATGTCTACTGGAATGTCTTTTTTCTGTTGGATTTTAGTTGTTACTTTGGTTGGATTTTACTTTGGTTACTGGAATGTCTACTGGAATGTCTACTGAATGTCTTTTACCTTGGTTACTGAAATATCTACTGGATTTTAGTCTTTTAATGTTTGTTAATGTCAACATGTAACAGTGTGTTATAGAGAAATAGAAAAAATTGACGCACAATGCGGGCTAGCCCGAAAAGCCCGCAGCCCGCATAGGGCTGGGCTTGGGCTGAAAAGATTGAGCCCGAATTGACTCCCGGGCTTTTTAGCCCAGACCGTCAAAGCCCGAGCCCGATGCGGGCCAGCCCGATGTGGGCCGGGTAGCCCGTTTTGCCAGCTCTATCCCACAGTGGTCGCCAATGTTCCGTACCGTACTTCCGACCTTAATGAGTAGTCCAAAGCAGTTGGTAGATGTCGTCCTTGATCAGCGGTGTTCGATCTTGAGATGGCGATGTTCGATCTTGAGATGGCGATGTTCGATCTTAAGATGACGGTGTTGTACCTGCAAGAATACTCCGACGCTCAGGTCAGCATTTGAGTGAATCAATGTTTAGTTTTTGAAGTTACCCCCTCTTTTATGAGTTTTGAATGTGGTATTTATAGAGATTGAGGGATGTTCGTTCTGACGATCCTGAGTCGTTAGATCTTGCAGAGGCATCTGAACCGTTGATCGATTGGGCCAGAATTTCTGGATATGGGCTGGTTAGTTTATTGGGCCTCGCAGGGGGTGTAAATATCATTAAGATCTTTTACTTATTACCATAACAGAAAGACACGTAAACTTCCATCTTATCCCTTTTACAACAATTTATGAATCTTTTGAGCTGATAGTACCTGATTTGTTGGGATCTACCTCAAATGTGTCTACTAATGACTTCACGTATTATATAACATTTGTTGATGCTTGTTCAAGGATGACCTGAATTTATCCTCTCAACAAGAAGAAATCCAATGCTTTAGTGATCTTTCAGCAGTTCAAGCCTTTTGTCGAAAATTAGTTTTCTACAAAATCAAGGTTGTACAATCTAATTGGGGATGAGAATTTGGCCATACACTCAGTTGTGAGAACCAAACCGGACAAGACGGTTCAACCGACTAATCTGGTGGTTGATTCAATCTCAAATAGACTGCATTCCGGTTGAATCGTCAACAATCAGGTTGAATTGTGCAATTTTTTTTTTGATTTTTTATTTACTTTTACCCTAAATTTAATACATCTTTATTATTTATTTATTAATCATTCGATTCAATTATGATTAAACCGAATGACTAATTGAACTATAATCGAGAGCATACTTAAAATTCCATCACATGTGTGTGGGAAGCAAAGAGTGAATGCTATAAATAAACACAACAAACCAGCAAGTAATAGTACAACCATTGTTGTCAAACTCGCGAGTTCACTCGTACGAGTCTACGAGTTTACCCACCTAAAACGAGTCAAATTCAATGCAGAATCGCAAATGGTGTAAAATCGGGTAGACTCGCATAGACTCGTATAGACTCGCGTTTCAGTACCGATTCCACCGAGTTTAAGATGTTGTTTGAAATTTTAGAAAAAAAAGCCCAAAACGACCTTGTTTTGGCTCTTCATTGTTAATACTTAGACGTGCCCAAACAAAACATCAGTTACTTCATTTTTTTCGTTCAACGTTTCGTTCTTCAGTTCACTGCAACCCATTTCCACCCAAAACCTATCGCAAGAAATTTCTGGGTTTTCCGTTTTCGTTTCTTGTTCTGGGTCAGCAACGCCATTCCTTTCGCGCTCCTTCGGCAGAACAGCCTCAAAGCTTGCGTTTCTCAAGAAGACGTTTAGTGCTTGCTTTCGTTGTCGTCGACTCAAATTTTATAGAAATTGGAATACTAGATTTACTTTTGCAAATTATAAATAGGTTATTTGATTTGCAATCATCATGTGGCATATAATTACATAATAAGTCCACATTTATGTATTGATGAAATGTCTTCATTGTTATTGATACTGTTTAACACTACAGTAATTTTTTTACAGATTTTTTTAGTGTAATTTTTTTTTTCATAGACTCTTACGAGTTTACGAGTCAATGTAGACCATCGAGTCCGACGAACATGAGTACAAACCACACCAATCTTGTTGTTTCTCGCCGGCATGTGAAATGAAATATCTGGTCCCACTAATTTCTTACACTCTGTCCCTACCTTTTATTTATAGCAAGTCAACAACGATATGTCTTTTTCTAACCATTAAAACCATGTTTGTTTCCATATTAATTTGGTTTAAAATTGCGTTTTGTTTATAGCTTATAGCTACTTGCTTTTCCGTTTGAGGATAAAGGATAAACATGAAACCAAACACGCTTTCGACAACGCATATAAGTGGTTGGTTTATCCAATCAAAATTAGACAACGGATTGTCCCAAGATACCAACCCAGCTGCTTTTTCTATCTTTTCATCAATTACACTTTTTTCGAGCGAAGAAACTTTATTCCCTTGTATTTTTGTGTTTTTTCCGGTATTATTATTATTTCCATGTATTTTGTGTTTTACTCTATATACCATCTCCGTAACATGTATTTTTGTGTTTTGTCTAAATTTAAATCAAATACATTAATTTTTATTAGCCTATTTTGCTTAGACTTTATTATTCGATTAAATATATATTTTTTGTTTATATTTGAGATTAAAAGAATTTTTTTACCTACTTGATGTGCTAGCTCAGTGGTAAGAGTTAGTTTTATATTCTCAAGCTGTTGAGTTCGAATTTCTTTTGGGACAGTTGTAAAATAAATATTAGTGCCACTTTGATTAATTTTTTTTCCCCTTCTCCAATTTTTTTTTTTAAAAAAAGGAATTTTTTTTACCCGCTCATTGTTTGTTTCCCAAATTTTTCAATATGACGAAAATAATCTTCCAAATTGTTGTTTTTGGCATATTTAGTTCTCCTAAAATTTAAAAGTTGTGAATTTGGTTCTCATATTTTCAATTTCATTTTTGAACTCAAAATCATTGTCATTTTTTTGCCTTTTAGTCTTTGAAAGTCATGAATTTTGAGAAATTGAAGGAGGAAAAAGGAAAAAACCATGAATTTAGGAGATTAAAAGTGCAATCGAAAAATTTGGGGACAAAATTTGCAACATTTGAATTATATGAGAACAAAATTGGCCAAAAAAATGGGGAACCATTTTCACCAAACTGAAAAACTTGGAGGACGAAATGTACGATTTATCCTTTTTGTAAGGGTTGTGTACCCTTGTGCTCCCTTTTATATAATATATTTTGCTTGGGTGTTTCTAGGGAGGGAGATCAATTAAGTCCTTTACCAGTGTACCAATAAATATGACCATA
This sequence comes from Astragalus membranaceus, assembly GCA_039519185.1. Lineage (NCBI taxonomy): Eukaryota > Viridiplantae > Streptophyta > Magnoliopsida > Fabales > Fabaceae > Astragalus > Astragalus membranaceus. The sequence continues at coordinate 13,498,437 of CM076852.1, forward strand.
AGATAAATATTGTGTAAAATGCTAAGATCGAATAAACTAGTATTAAATCTCAGGCATTGATGAAGTTTTATAATATATCTTACGGTCAATTTTAATGATTCACCCGTGAACAACTTGGTTGATCCCTCACTTTAAAAGCACCTATTAATTTTGCTTATAAAAAAAGATATATTTTTTTCAATATTAAAGACTAAAAATATAATTAACCAATAAAATGAATTTCTCAGAGAGAATAAACTTAAACTTTACTAAAACCGACCGTATATGTAATATGTAATCATCAGAAAATAAACTCGAAGCCGACGTAATAGAGATATTTGTAAAAAGCTTCAAGTGTCACACATATATATATATACTAGTAATAAATAAAGAGTATTTTATTTTTCTACAAATATCTTCGAGCTAAATAGTCATCATCCTTTTATTTGTCTTTCAAACCCAATAACCAAGGAACCTCAGAACTATCTACTTTAGAACAATTCATCACACCACAAAAATAGAAAGATCCCATGTTATTCTAATCATAGACACACCTTCCATTTCTATTCTTCCTTTAGCTGAGTGAGTGAAGACTCTTACTTACTCTCTAGGGTTTCTTTATTCTCTGTCTTTTTTCTCTGCATATATAACTAATTTTCTTATCTTCTTTTTTTCAAATCAAGAAATAGAGAAAACATCATGGGAAGAGGAAGAGTTCTACTGAAGCAGATCGAAGATAAAACAAGTCGACAAGTTACTTTTTCAAAGAGGAAAAATGGTCTTCGTAAGAAAGCTCATGAAATTTCTGTCTTATGTGATGCTCAAGTAGCATTGATTGTCTTCAACGCAAATGGAAAACTCTATGAGTATTCTTCTGAATCCAGGTTTCTATTTTCACCACCTCTTTTTCATTTTTTGCTACCTTCTTCTTAATTTGACTTCCACCATTTTTATTTATTTAATTATTTAATTTAATTTATTTTTCTTCCATGGTTGTAAGGCGGTCGTAGATATTTGTTGTTTATTTTTTTTGGACTAAATTATTTGTTTGTTTAGATATTTGTTGTTAATTTGTTTTTTGAAGTTTGATATTTGTTTTTTTGTTTACTAGTATTATATTATATATTTGTTTTTCTAATTAAATTTAAGTGTGTATTGTGTGTGGATATGGAAAGTCTTACAACTCGTTTCCCTTTATGTCTTTTCATTTGTACATTTTACCCCATTTTAGGGTCACCCTTTAAATATAGTATTAAATTTAGCCCATAATGGTAAAGTAAAATTCAGTACTGCAACAGTGCAACTTGCTGTATGGCATATTCTTGGATTTACTTTTCAAACCTTATTTTTTCCTTTTATAGTCACATTTATCCCTCCAACACCTTCTCTCACATATACATAAATATATATATATATATATATATATATATATATATATATATATAAATTAATAACTATCGTGCTTTAGTGCTGTGTGTCAGTTTGAGGCGGTGGAGGTGATAATGCTCTTTTGAATTTTCAATAGCATGATAATGGGAATACTTACCTGATCCACACAGTTAATGAGAAGGATACTCAATTATAATATTAATATTATATATATAATATTATTATTTTTTGATAAGCACAAATAATTTATATAATGAAATTTGGTATAAGATACTTGTATTCGGATCATTGCAAAGTTTAGTTACTAAATATATCCAGGTGTATTACTAGGTGTAGTGGATATATTTCAGAATGGGAATTTGTGTAGTCTGTGGACAATGTTCTTTGTTTTTTTAGTATAATCTTAAGAGCAAGTGATATTGTATCTTCTCAGCAACTTTTCTTTGATTAAATCTTTGGCAATGTTCTACTAGTAGTAGTATGCCACTAGTGGATAAGGCTTAGGTTGTTTTTTTTTTTATAAGCAAATGTTAGTGGGGTGGGGGAATGTTAGTTACCGGGGTTTGAACCCTGGACCTCCTTCTTACAACTTTGCAACTCATTCATGTCCCTTAGCTCGCCAACTGAACTACATTTTTGGGACATAAGGCTTAGGTTGTTGTTTGATCTCTATGCTTTGTCTTTTTTTTTTTGATGAAATCTCTATGCTTTGTCCTAACATGCTCATTCATTTTGGTTGTTTTTAAGGAAATTTAGTATCACAAAAAGTCATAGGTGTTAGGTGCTAAAAACAAGAGATGTCTCTACAAATGAATTTAAATGATGTCTCTACACTTGATTTAACAACCATATTTTGCATTTTACTCCTCACAAAAAAATGAGACATTATGGTATTAGGTGCTAAAAACAAGAGAAATACAACATAGAACACCAAAATCGACAACAATTTTGCTGGTTAATGCAGTTTACTCACACGTTTGATGAAATGTTGAACTTGGTTATGGAAATAACAAAGTGTTGAGTCTCATTAACCATCAAATGAATTTCATTAACCATAAATTTGAACACTTAAAAAGTTATGGTTAATAATGTTCAAAATTGTGGTAATTAATGAAGTTCAGTCAATAATTAATGAGTTGCAATATATTGATATATCCATTAACCTACTTCATCATTAATAAGTGCAAATTGTATTAACCAACAAGTGTTTTTTAATTTTTTTATTAATTATTCTTATTTTCTTTATGGACAGAATGGAAAGTGTCCTGGAAAGATATGAGAGACATGCCCCTGCAGTTACACTTGTTGGAGCTGATCAACAAATACAGGTACCTCTACATACATACATAGCATAGTTTTTTTTTTTTTGATATATTAACATGTCAAATTACTATTATTACATAAATCAAGACTAAATCTATCTTCCTATGTTTTCCTTCATTCTTATATTCTTATACATTATAGTTTCTAGACATATGGATTTTTGTTACATAGATGCTTCATGCATTCTAAAGGGAAAGTACCCCCTTGCTTCATGAGGAATTTAGGACTTTCATCTCTTCACTAAAACCTTTTTTAGTAGACAATACTCGTCGGGAAGCGTCAAAATCACTAAAACCTTTTTTGGTGGGCAATACTATTGATGCGCGTAGCTTCACGAGTGCCTTTCTTAATTACTTTTTTTTTGCATAAAAAAATTCATATTTTTAGTTGGTGTAAGTCATCGAAATTTGTAGTCGGTAACTCTTATTGGTTTAGTACTAGTTTTTATCTAATGACAAATATTAGTTGTTAGAAATGTTAGTGAGGGAGATTTGAACTCACGATCCTTATCTCTCCGACTCCTATCTTCCTCTCCTAAACCACCAACCCACCTTATGACTCGAACGGTTCCGAGTACATGTGCTGCTATAAATGCATTGCATTTTGGGAAACATTTTTTCTACATGTTATGATGTTGTTCTGTTTTTGATTGGGATGTTGTTCTGTTTTTGGTGCTATAGGCTTATAATTCTTCAAGAAAATCAATTGGCTTAAGGAAAAAAAATTCTAAATTGTGACAATGGATTTTGAGTCTATAACTTGTCTCTCACCAAACTAAAGTTCATTTTATTACAGGAAAACAGCTCTGTGGAATACTTGAAGCTCACTGGTAAAGTACAAGTCTTGGAGAGGAACATAAGGTACACACACATTTCATATTTCAATCTAAACCTTATAAATACTTTGAACTATGAAGTAGTCTTTTCACCAATTAGTGTTACTCATTTGCTTTCTTCTTTATTACATGAGTATCATTTGTTAAAACTTAAATATAAGGTCTTAAATCGCAGTCGTGTGTCACGATCCTTTATATTGCGAAGAACTATAGTCAAATGCGGTTGATACGACCTAAATTTCAATTGTATTGCGTTCGCAACAACCTCAAAAACCATGATGTCTTCTTGACGCATATCACCATCATAGACTTTATTTTCGAAACTTCGGTGAAATGCTTCATATTTATAAAATATTATAAAAATAATAATGAAATAGCTTATAGATTATAGCAAATTAAATATATAGGAATTTAAAGGGGCATGATCTGGAACCCTTGAGCTTGAGAGAGCTTCAAAATTTGGAGCATCAGCTTGACACATCTCTAAGGCGCATTCGAACAAGAAAGGTGAATATTTTTGCTTACTTGCAATAAATAAAAAGTTACATAAAATTAGCAACTAAAGGAATTGCACATATTTTGAAAAATTAATTTGGCATCATAACATAAATGAAAATTAATTTGAACTACTATTAATGATTTTTTGCAGAACATAGTTATGAATGAATCAATCTCAGAGCTGCAGAAAGAGGTTAGGGTTTGGGAACAGAGGGATTTACTATTCATATTTGCCTTGTGCATGAATTTGTGTTGCAAATTTAACACTATTCATATTTGCCTTGTGCATGAATTTGTGTTGCAAATTTAACAAATTTGATACATGGAATTAATTAATTACTAGTGTATATTTGAGTTCTCATTTTTGTGTGTTTCCCAGTTTTTATTTGTTCATGTATGTATGTATGTCTTGCATGTAGTAATTTTATTTTAATGTAAAACATGAAAGTTAAATCAATGAAAGTTTCATTGGGGGGTGTGAGGTTTCCTTGTTTGTTCCGTCTTAGTGGTATCAAGAGCAACATATTTTTTCTTCGATAGTTAGATCTTTATGTTTAAATTCTACCCACCTTCTATTTAGGGTTGTAGAGAGCGCACGCTGTGCCAGGTAGCACATATAGCACATGGTTTTAATTACAAGAGCTATATAAGATGATTATGATCATCAATTGTGCTTGTTTGAAGTGGTTATGTTTTGGTAAAACTCATTTAGTCTCATAGTGTGAGTTGAACAAATTTTGACACCATAATTTGTTTATGGTATATAAGCATCTCTACTACAAAAAAGAAGACATTGGTCAAAGCATTCAAAGAAAATATCTCCTAAAGCTGGATCATGAGTAATTTTATTGAGAGATGGAAGAGGAAGAAAAAGACATTCAAGAAGCTGGAATTTTGGTTAGAAATTATAATTGTCACCAACTTAAATACACGTTTAACTTGACACACACACATCACTAAAGCCAAAAGCTACTAAAAATTCAACAAAACAAAGCATATTTAAAAGTCTAAGTACAAAGGGAATTTGTTTCTCTATAATTGCATCATACTAAAGTCACAAGAAACTAGCCATAAGAAGAAAAAAAAAAGGGAGTGTGTGAAAGTCCAAGTCCATAAAATTCTCAATATTATATATTTTGTTTTGAAAACTCATGTATAGATTGTAAAAATAATATAAAATCAGGGATGATTTCTTTTTGGTAAAATTCACAATGTAATTTATTCGTAAAGACTTAATCAACTGGCAAATGTCAAAATTGTTAGGTTAGATATCATGTCCTAGGTTCAGACCTGAGACATCGTAGTTGTGTGTGAGTTTTAAGTGACACTTGCCACTCCGTTTATCGACTTAAAAAAAATTCACAATCTAATTCTTTAATTGGTTTCGCATGAAGAACAAACTCAATATATACAATATGGGGAGTAATCACTGTCTATGTTATTGCATTTCATTAGTTGGGGGCATTGCCTCACATTACTTCACACCTTGTTATGTGCATATAGATAGTACTTAGCACGTAGGCTGCATTTTCTATTAGTTTTGACAAGCGATAGTTATGACTTATAAGCATTTAACACATAGGCTGCATTCTCTCATTCTTGTTGCGAGCAGTAATCATAAAGCTACGAACGCATAGGATATTCTTTATTCATAGTAGTAAACATTGTTCTATGAAAGTGTCGAGTTTCCAAGTATGAGATAGTCTCACATCATCAAATAATAAATAAAATAAATAGTATATAAGAGGTCGTATCTATTAACCTCTCTCATTAAGGTTTTAGGAAGAAATATGGTCGAAGTCATCTATTGTTATTTAACGTAAAAATACAAAATAAAAATAAAATAATTTGAGAACCATGAAATCTGGTTTCATAAACGTGAAATAACTTATAATAGTAGCGATTTACAAAGCCTCCTTGAAAATACAGCTGAATTCTTCTCATCGAAGTAACATTTTTAGTTTTATTATTTAATAAAGAATATCTTTTCTTCTCTTATAGAGAAAATTATCTCTTAAGAAATTTGTCAGACTAAATTATTCATTCGCAATAATGAAGAAGAAAGTCGGTCTCTTACAATGCCTTTAGGAGGAGCAACCAAACTATTTTCCAACGAATGTCAAAAACTCTAAAAAAAAAAAATTTGAAAAAGTGGAAATTGCTCCTTTCACCAAAAATTCTAACACTTAGCCTATACTTCTCATGGGGGTGCAAGAGTGTAGATAAAAAGTTAGAAAGAGTGTAGGGAGAGTGGGGTGAAAGAGTGAAGTGATGCTCTCTCAATCCCCAAGCCAGCTTCATTAAGCAAGCTTGGTTCATATGGTTCAAATCACGAATGCCCAAGCCCCCATGAGATTATGGGAGTGTTAGAGTATACCTCTTGTCTTCCATGTCTCCCCAAACTGTTGAAAGTATCCGGAGAGATTGGGTTGAAATTGTAATGTAAAACGGGCCTCGTGTCTTAGGGTATGTTTGAGAGCGGGATTTGGGAGGGTTTTGAAGAGGAGGGCTTTGGAGGGCTTGGTCTATATTTTAATATCTATTTGAGATTTTAAAAATTTGAAAGAATAACATCATATATAATGATAAAACATTGTTAATCACATTTCGTTTTTGCTTTGAAACATTTTATAGCTTCCTCAATTTGGAATTGAATATCAAACTCTCCCCTCCCCTGCCCTTCTAAACCCTCGATCCAAACATACCCTTAGGCTATACCTTCCCTATTTTCTCTAAAATCTCAAAAAGCTTTACATTTGGGGCTTAATTCAATCCCCTAAAAAGTGACTTACAACGTGAGGATTGTCTATGCTTTATAAGCTATTTTTGAGAACTTATTTCTGACCAATATTTGACTTGGGTTTTTGGCAATAGGTCGCCTCATGTCCAATTAAAAAATTATTACAAAAATTCATTTTTTTAAATGGTTTTGGTATGGGTCTTATAGATCGTTATTTTTTCACTCTTATTCTTAACAACAAGCAAACCTCTACTACACAGATTAAGTTGCTTGACGACGAATATGGCTTTTAGGGTGAGAAAAAACGAGATTAGAGAGGTTGAAAGTTGTAAACCTTCTCAAAATGAAGGCAACACACCAATTTATAGTTTTTCACACTTTAGGCTTCATGCTCTGGCATGGACAAGCCAATGTCAAACACTTGGCATGCTAGTCAAGGGTAATGATGACTCATCTTTGTGCTTGACACGTGGCAACACGCATGCTGCATGTGACCTACACATGTCAAATAAAGCATGTGTGATGGCACGTGTCCTGCTCGCCAGCCCAAAAACGTTGGAAACCCAACATTGGAAAGCCAACATCGGAGCGTTAGTATGCTCAAGTGTGAAATACTCCACACTTTGGCGTGGGCCACAGACTTCAGGGTTTCCATTCTTTGCGCTCGTCCATTCTAGACCTAATCGAAGCTTCCAAACATGCTTACAAATAAACGAACATATGATTACATGTCACCGTACAATTAATCAAGGGTAATAGGTTTTCATTTGCATGAGAGTTAACTTAAGGTTTAGCTAGTATTAAGCATTGAACTAGGGTTACATGACTTGGGATGTTACACAACCAAATTATTTTCCTAAAAGGAAAACTTGGTTTTTAAAGAATACTATCATCTAATAACCTGCCCTTGAAAATAGATAACTCAAGGAAATTTTTTCTTTTAAAATGATAACTATATTCTCTTAATTAGTGTGTATGTGTATATCTATAATATTTTGGTGCATATGGTGTTTCATGCTTTTGCATTTCATCTTCCATATTTCATATTTGTCTGCGCTTATAATTATCACACAACGATGCACAAATCATCAAAACGCTTAAAAATTCAATCCTGAGAATCTATCAACCATTATATTGTTGAATTGAACTTACCATTAGGCTCCTCCGACAATGAAATCAATCCTTAAATTCTATGTTCATTATCCTTTTGCCATCATAAACATTTTTTTTTGCGTAATGCTGTCTAAGGCTATACCTAGACCAAGACATTTTCATCCAAATTCCAACTGATCATTCTTCACTTAGTAACCATCCATGAGACATATCTAAGGGTGACCCTACTAGTATAATGATTGGCTATAACATAATAATCATCAATTTTCAGCATAAGGGAATAAACAATTTTCATTAAAGTTGAATCATCTGGTCTAGTATAACACCGCCCTTAGGGCAGCAACTTGAGGCCACTAATTCCTTCAAATTAGTGTGTCATAAATTTCCTTGTGTAGTAGTAGTGGGATGAGTGACCTTCTGAGAAGTTTCCTAGAAAGCATGCAAGTGAGGACAACGCATGCTGGAAAGACACGTGTTGGTTTGTGGGGGCAGTTGACAGTTCTGAAAGCAGTCTGGGATGTTACAAATGGTATCAGAGCAGCAGACCTCTCTCACTACGATGTGGTTTGGGGACGAACCAAGCGGAAGCTGGTGGGCATGTGGCATCCGTGGCTGACGAGGGCAGGGAGTGATCGCCGGTGCCCAAAAGTTGGCACGGCAAAGAGCGGCTCCTGGCAGCTTCTAGGCGAAGGGACACGTGAATCAATAAAATACGCACCGGAGTAAGAGGGATCCTGAGGCTGTGCAGGTATGAGACTGTACAGTTGAAGGAAGACTTAAAAGAATTGATTTGGACTACCTATACCAACAAGATGCATCTTCTTTTTGGGAGCCCTTCCCATAAGAACTCCATAGTTAAGCGTGCTTGACTTGGAGTAGTAGTGGGATGTGTGACCTTCTGGGAAGTTTCCTAGAAAACATGCAAGTGAGGACAACGCATGCTGAAAAGACACGTGTTGGTTTGTGGGGGCAGTTGACAGTTCTGAAAGCAGTATGGATGTTACAAATGGGGGGGGGGGGGTAATCGTCAGTGCCCAAAAATTGGCACGGACAAAGAGCGACTCCTGATAGCTTCCGATGAAGGAGCGCGTGAGTGAACCGAATACGCACTAGATTGAGGGGGATTCTGAGGCTGTGCAGCCCTCAGGTATGAGATTGTGCCGTTGACGGAAGTCTTAGAAGAATTGATTTAGACTACTTATACCAACAAGATGCATCTTTTTTTCGAGAGCCCTTCCCATAAGAACTCCATAGTTAAGCGTGCTTGACTTGGAGTAGTAGTGGGATGGGTGACCTTCTGGAAAGTTTCCGAGTAGTAATGGGAGGGGTGACCTTATGGGAAGTTTCCTATAAAGCATACAAGTGAGGACAACACATGCTGGAAAGACACGTGTCGGTTTGTGGGGGCAGTTGACAGTTCTGAAAGCAGTCTGGGATGTTACAAATGGTATCAGAGCAGCAGACCTCTCTCAGTATGGAGTGGTTCGGGGACTAGGTGAAGAGACACGTGAATGAACCGAATACACACCAGAGTGAGAGGGATTCTGAGGCTGCGCAGGTAAAGGTATGAGACTGTACAGTTGAAGGAAGGCTTAAAAGAATTGATTTGGACTACCTATACCAACAAGATGCATATTCTTTTCAGGAGCCCTTCCCATAAGAACTCCATAATTAAGCGTGCTTGACTTGGAGTAGTAGTGGGATGGGTGACCTTCTGGGAAGTTTCCTAGAAAGCATGTAATTAAGTGAGGACAATGCATGCTGGAAAGACACGTGTTGGTTTGTGGGGGCAGTTGACAGTTTAGAAAGCAGTCTGGGATGTTACAAATTGGGGGGGGGGGGGAGGGGGGTGATCGTCAGTGCCCAAAAATTGACACGGACAAAGAGCGACTCCTGACAGCATCCAACGAAGGAGCGCGTAAATGAACCGAATACGCACTGGAATGAGGGGGATCCCGAGGCTGTGCAGTCTGCAGGTATGAGACTGTACCGTTGAAGGAAGTCTTAGAAGAATGGATTTGGACTACTTATACCAACAAAAGCATCATCTTTACGAGACCCTTGAACATAAGAACTTCATAATTAAGCGTGCTTGATTTTGAGCAATTTTGGGATTGGTGACCTTCTGGGAAGTTTCCCAGAAAGCATGCAAGTGAGAACAACACATTTTGAAAAGACTCGTGGACAGTCGACAATCCTAAAAAGTAGTTTGGGACATTTGTGGCTGACGAGGGCGGGGAGTGATCGCAGGTGCACCCAAAATTTGGCACGGACAAAGAGCAGCTCGTGCCAACTTCCAGCGAAGGGGCAAGTGAATGAACCGAATACGCACTAGAATGAGAGAGATCCCGAGGCTGTGCAAGTATGAGACTGTACAGTTAAAGGAAAGTTTAAAAGAACTGGTTTTGACTACCTATACCAACAAATGCATTCTCTTTTCGGGAGCCCTGAACATAAGAACTCCATAATTAAACGTGCTTTACTTGGAGCAATTTTGGGATAGATGACCTTTTGGAAAGCTTATCGAAAAGCATACAAGTGAGGACAATGAATACTGAAAAGACTCGTGTTGGTTTGTGTAGTAGTCGAACGGTTGTTGCTTTGAGTTGGGTCAGCAGCTGCAAATCCTTATATTAGGTTGTTAGGTGCAGGATAAGAAGACAAACTCTAGAGTCTTTCCTTTGTAATTAAAAGTACATATACTTTGTTGTTGCCTCTGTCCAATGAAATTAATTCTTGATTCCATTGGCGTAAAATATCTTCAAACTCAACATTCATGGTTAAATACTCTTAAGAAATTTGTTCACTCAAGGGCACTTTGTCACTCATCCCACAAGTGCTTCAAGTCAAACACGCTTAATTATTAAATGCTTATGTTATGGGCTCGGGAAAAGAAGATGCATTTTGTTATCATAGGTAGTACCAATCAATTCTTAAAAGTGCAACCTAAGATCTTCTCATTTTGTTGTGAAGTGAGTTCATTCACGTGTCTCTTTTATGAGAAGTGGGACAAGAGCTGACATGACATGTGACTGAGAACGTTAGATGATTTAGAATTTACAAAGAAATGTCATTTCATCTAGATGAACATTAGGTTGCTTGTGTTGCATCATCATTTTACTATGCTCATTACCAAACGTAGCTTAAGGAATGTCATCATTGAGCATCTCACAAAGTAGAATATATACCAAAGATTAAAATAATATATTTCAGAAAAGGAACGGAACATTCATTTCTTCTTGTGTGTAGTTGTGCTCATACATTAATTTATTATAAACACGATTCAACCGTAAATCCCAAAATAAATCCCCATGACTTCGTCCCTTTGGACTTCGTCCCTCGCATTGGTTGAGTTACAAGTATTTAATTCCTTAGTGGAGTGTTGAAAATTTAACAAACTTGATACACGCACTATGCATTTAATTGCCATCTAGTCTCTGCATTCACGTTTTTGATGGAACCAAATGCTATTCCTGGAAGCCATTCTAAAATGTCTTTGTTTTCTATTTTGTTTCTTCTTTGACATTTTTTTTGGGCTGCTAGAGTGAGTTTATTAAATTAAGGTCTGCTTGTGAAGTGAAATTAACTGCCTTATGATTGTAAGGTTTATGCATAAACAGTGTTTGGAATAAAAGTTAAAAATTCTGATCTGCTTATGACAGACAAAGGTGTTACAGGAGAAAAACAACATGCTAGCAAAGAAGGTAGAAGCAACATGTGCCACTAGCAGTAGCATTTAAATTTATCAGTCATCTAGACAAGAAAATATAAGAAAATGAATTGACTCTTTCTTGAATTTATGGCTAGATTAAGGAGAATGAGAAGACACCAGCTGAACCTCCACAGTGCTGGACAGAAACACTTGGCCAAAATCCTTCTTCCTTCAACTTAAGCCCTACTGAGCAACGATCACCACAAGGACAAGCTCCTTGTTTATCACTCGGGTATTTACATGTTTCCCTCTTCTAAGCATTTTATTGCACAGAAGGAATAAGTGTTTAAAAATTAAAGAGCACAAGCAACAGTTTTCTTTCCAACACTTTCTCTAATATTGGTTGAAATTCAAGTAGTTATCACCATTTTGGAAACGAAACTCACATAATTCATGGAGTCCATGTGAATTTCAACCAATAAGATACCAATGTAAATTCTCAGTGCCATATACTTTTATGTGTACCATTACATCATTATAAATTTGTCAAAAAGAAAAGCAGAATTTTGTGAATGTGCATGAGTGATTTTCACTCAGCATGATCTTCTATTTATACATTTTAGCAATAAATAGAAATTACATTTACAAGGGGATTAATATTAATGCTACTTCCTAGGTGCATGCATGATATTCTCTATGTAAATGACTATCTAGGTGCATGCATGATATTCTCTATGTAAATGACTATCTTTGAAAAATTGGATTGCTCAATCCTTTTGCCAGAATGTCTGCTAGCTGCCCTTGTGAAGGTACATACGGAGTACAAATCAAGCCAAAATCAAGCTTTTCTTAGTAAAATGCTTGTCCACCTCAATGTGTTTCGTCCTGTCATGTTGAACAAGATTGTGAGCAATAGTGATTCCTGACTTATTATTACAATAGAGCTTCATAGGTCCATCCCATTTAATCTTCAAATCTTCTAAAATAATTTTAAGCCAAAGTAGTTCACAAATACCTTGTATAAAATACCTTGTACCACAGCCCGAAACTGGGCTTCACAGCACTAGAATGAGCTACCACATTTGGCTTTTACTCCTCCAACTTACTAAATTTCCTTCGAGAAAGGTACAATATCAAATAGTGGACCTCCTGTCACTGACTAACCTTGCATAATCAGAATCATTATATGTGATAGGGAGCTTAATTAGAATTATAGTTATTTAGTTGGGTTTAATTAGAATATTTTAGTGGTAGTATTTTAGTTAGTAGGACTTTTCATTTGATTTGTTACCCTAAAATATCTCCAAGAGACTACATATATAGAGACTACGAATGGGCTAATAAAGTAAAAAGCCTAAGGGCTAAAAGCCCAACTAAAATAACATTATATAAAAGTCCTACTAACTAAAATACTACCACTAAAATATTCTAATTAAACCCAACTAAATAATTCTAATTAAGCTCCCTATCAATATGCCTCAATATTTGCATTTCCATTCCTTTTATTTAAAATTCCTATTCCTGGAGTTCCTTTGTGGTACTGCAGGATTCTATGAGCAGCCTATAAATGAATTTCTCTTGAACTGTGCATAAACTGACTTAACCAAGCTCACGGCGAAGGCAATGTCCGGTCTTGTGTGAGACAAATAGATTAATTTCCCAACCAATCACTTAGATCTCCTTATCCACTGCTGCACATTCATCTGTGTTACCCAATTTTAGGCTCGAATCTATAGGTGTACTTGTAGATTTACAAGCTGCCTTACTCGTCTCCTTGAGCAAATCTATGACATTTTTGTTGAGATATGAAAATACCTTTTTGGAGTAAGCCGCTTCAATTCCTAGAAAATACTTTAGCCTCCCAAGAGTTTTAATCTCAAACTCCTTTGCTATACATTGGCTCAACACTTGTTGCTCCTTCCAATCATTTTCAGTCAAAATAATATCTTCCACATATACTACCAACACTGTCACTCCCCTTAAAGTTGAGTGTTTAATGAACAATGTGTGGCCTCTTTGACTTTGTATCGTAAGGTTGTCATAACCTTGATATCCTTCCAAACCACACTCAGGGTGATTGTATCAACTCATATAATGCCTTTTTAACCCGTAAACAGAATTGGCAGTAATATTTTTACAATATCCTGATGGTACCTCCATATAGATTTCCTCCTAAAGTTCTCCATGTAGGAAGTAATTCTTCACATCAAATTGCTGTAATTCCCAACCATAATTAGCAGCAAGAGATAACATTACTCACGCTGTATTCATTTATGCAACTGGGCCAAAAGTCTCTAAATAATCAATTCCATAGGTTTGTGTGAAACCTTTGGCTACGAACCTTGCTTTGGACCTCTCAATTGACCCATCAGCATTATATTTCATCGTATATACCCATTTGCAACCAACATGTCTTTTTCCTTCCGGTAATGTCACCAAATCCCACGTTTTATTCTTCTCCAATGCCTGCCTCAAAAACATTAGTGGGAATGAAGGTATTGTTTAGGTTGACAAGAAAAGTTTTATGGGTTGCTGAGAATTTTTGAAATGAGAGGTAGTTTGAGAGAGGATATAATGGTTTTTTGGTACAAATTCCAGTTCCTCTTCTAATGGCAATTGGAAGGTAAAGGTCATTTTCAACAGTTTGGGCTTCTGATAGGGTAGGTTCGTCTTCAAGTATTTAGGTTGTTTTATTATGGAAAGGTGAAAAATCATTCTGTAAAGCTGAAAAACCAGAATTTGTTACCTCTTGTAAAGGAGTCGGATTGGACTCTTGATTGTGCATGGAGTCGGGAATGTCCTTTGGCCTTCTCTTGAATACCAAAATTTTCCCAAATCTTGTATTAACTACGAGTTGAGGTTCAAATTTTGGATCAATTTCAGGGGATGGGGATGAAACAAATGGCTAATTTGTCTCGGCCGTGGGTATGTTTAATTCAAGGAAAGGAAGAGCAAGAGTTTCCAGTTGACTTTCCTTATCTTTCTTTGAATTCTCTCCCCTGAAGATAAGGTTTGGTGAAATAAGCTTCAATTTCATGAAATGTTACATCGTGAGACACAATTTTTGGAAGGAGGATAGTGTTGAAAATAAGATAGAATCATGTAATTAGGAGTAGAATATCTTGTTATTATTCCAGTCATTATTTGTATTTATTGCCTTGAGCCTATATAAAACAGTCTCCGTTGTGCAGTTTAGACACACGGTTTCACCATGTCTCTTTCTTTTTCACTCTTAACTTGGTATCTAGAGCCAATTGAGAGGCAACCCTAAGCCGTGCTTACCGATGGACCCACTGTCTTCCGGTTAGATTTTTTTCCAGGAAATCGTGTTTCAACTCCGGTTTGTCCGTCATCTGCTCCCTACCGCTGTGTTTTCCCTTTTTCGGCGTGTTTTTGCAATTTCTGGCAGCCCCACAACCGTCTGCCGCCACCGGAAAAATTTTCCGGTGACCTTTTCCGACGAAGCCACCACCAACAAGGGCGGAATCCGCCGATCTACACAGCGGTCAAATTTCCAGCCCCATTGGACCAATAACGCGCTCCCACGCACGCATCTCACTGTCCGGTGACCCTTCCGGTCAGTTTTTTCTTCGTCAGCGTCGCCTCCCTCTCCTGATTACGGATCTGTAGTTATTTTTTGGGTTCAGTCCACGGTTGTACGTGTTATAGTTCAAACAGCCACTTCCTCTCTTGTTTGACGTGTTCTCTCTCTCCTGTGGCTGACCTATGACGTCCACTGACACTTCCAGACTTCAGACTACTTTGTTCACAAATTTTGTGACTTCTCCTCTCTCGACGGAGATATTTGATGGTTCCACAGTGTTTAGAGTAATTTGGAGGATGATATTTGTTATTTTGACAACAATTTTTGCCATGACATTATCAATTTTCAATGAGGTTCTTTCCCTATCGAGAGCCATAGGATTGGAAGACTTTCTCAAGGGGTTTGAGTACAACCAAAACTCTGGATCCACTACTTTGGTTGCACACACTGGTAATTCATCTGCTTGCGCAACTAAGCCCTCCATTGGTCCTTGGGTTCTTGATTCAGGTGCATCTGACCACATATATGGTAATAAGTCTCTTTTCTCCTCTCTTTCTATATCTGGTTATTTACCAACTGTAACCTCAGCTAATGGTTCTCAAACACAAGCACAAAGTATAGGTAGTGCTCGCATTTCTCCTTCATTGTTAGTTGATTCTGTCCTTTACATAGTTGCGTGTCCATTTAACTTAATTTCTGTTAGTCGTTTAACTTGTTCTCATAAATGCAAAGTTACCTTTACTGAGACGATTTCACCTTGCAGGACTGGAATTCGGGACAGACGATTGGCATCGGATATGAGACTAATGGCCTGTACCATTTTTCTTCCTCACCTCGAGTATGCTCTACCACAGATTCCCCTCTCACTATACATGCTCAACTGGGCCATCCTAGTCTTACCAAACTTCAAAAATTGGTACCTAACCTCTCTAAATCATCTACAGCTAGGTAAACACACTCGTAGTCAATTCCCCCTTTGCTTTAGTTCACTCTGATGTTTGGGGTCCTTCTCGCACTCCTTCTAGTTTAGGGTGCAAATACTTTGTTACTTTTATTGATGATTTTTCCCTTTGCACCTGGTTGTTTCTGATGAAAAATAGGTTCGGGTTATTCTCTATTTTTGAACAATTTTATCGAGAGATCAAAACTCAGTTTGGTGTTTCCATTCAATCTTTGCGTAGTGATAATGCCCGTGAGTATTTGTCCCACCATTTTCAAACATTTATGGCATTCTTCACCAAACTTCTTGTGCTCATACACCTCAACAAAATGGGGTTGCCGAATGCAAGAATCGACACCTTATTGAAACCACTCGGACCCTTCTTCTTCACAGTAATGTCCCGTCTCGGTTTTGGGGGGATGCTGTTTTAACGGCATGTTATCTGATAAATCGCATGCCTTTTTCTGTCATTGATAACAAAATACCTCATTTGATCCTTTTTCCTAATACTCCTTTACACTCACTTCAGCCATGTGTCTTCGGGTCCACCTGTTTTGTCCACAACCTATCCCCGGGTCTTGACAAACTCTCGGCTCGTTCACTCAAGTGTGTCTTTCTTGGTTATCATCGGTCCCAAAAAGGATATCGTTGTTATTCTCCTACTCTTCAACGCTCCCTTATATCGGCCGATGTTACCTTTTTCGAGTCCGTCCCGTACTATGAGTCAAACCACTTGTCTCCTGAGCCTCTTTCTGCGGTCATCCCTATTTCGAGTCTGCCTCCTGTGATTAGTCCTCTTGAGACTGTCACACTTGAGACCCCTCCTATGGACCCCCCCTGCTGTACGACCACTATAGACATATCAGCGTCGCCAGCAACCCTCTATGGTACATGTCCCTGCCCCAGTTTCTCCTCCTGAAGCCATGCCAGACTCACCACCGGTGCCATCTGCTCTATCGGATCCGGTCCTGCCTCCTGAACCACCTCAACCTGACCTTCCCATTGCTCTTCGTAAAGGTATACGGTCTACTCGAAACCCATCCCCTCATTATGTTGCTTTGAGTAATCACCGTGTTTCTCCTTTACATTATACTTGTCTTTCTTCTTTGTCTTCGGTAGCTATTCCTAAATCTGCAGGTGAAGCTTTATCCCACCCAGAATGGAGGCAAGCGATGATTGACGAGATGTGTGCTCTTCAAAGTAGTGGTACTTGGGAATTGGTTCCTCTACCTCCTGGGAAGTCTTTGGTTGGTTGTCGTTGGCTTTATATTGTTAAAGTCGGGCCTGATGGTAAGATTGATCGCTTTAAGGCTCGGTTAGTGGCCAAAGGATACACTCAGATATTTGGGTTGGATTATAGTGACACTTTCTCACCTGTGGCCAAAATGACATCTGTTAGACTCCTCCTCTCTATTGCAGCCATCCGACATTGGCCTCTCCATCAGCTTGACATTAAAAATGCCTTTTTGCATGGCGATCTCGAAGAAGAAGTGTATATGGAGCAACCACCTGGGTTTATTGCTCGGGGGAGTCCTCTAATATGGTATGTCGGCTTCACAGGTCTCTTTATGGTCTTAAACAGTCCCCACGAGCGTGGTTTGGCAGATTCAGCGCTGTAGTACAACAATTTGATATGATTCGTAGCGAAGCCGACCACTCTGTATTTTATCGCCATTCATCTCAAGGATGCACTTATCTGATTGTTTATGTAGATGATATTGTAATAACTGGTAGTGATCAACAATGCATACTACAGTTGAAGCAACATCTCTCTCATCAATTTCAGACAAAAGACCTTGGTAAACTTCGTTACTTCTTGGGCATCGAGGTAGCCCAATCCAAAGATGGTCTAGTAATTTCACAGCGGAAATATGCTATGGATATTCTTGAAGCGACGGGTTTATTGAATGCCAAGCCAGTTGACACTCCAATGGATCCAAATGTCAAACTCCTTCCTAATCAGGGGGAGTCCCTTTCCGATCCAGGGAGATACAGGAGATTGGTTAAGAAATTAAACTACCTCACTGTTACTCGTCCAGATATTTCCTTTGCAGTTAGCGTGGTAAGCCAATTCTTAAATGCTCCTTGCCAAGATCATTGGGATGCTGTGATACGGATCCTAAAGTATATTAAAAGTGCTCCAGGAAAATGTCTTATTTATGAAGATAGAGGACATACTCAGATAGTTGGCTACTCAGATGCCGATTGGGTAGGCTCACCTATTGATAGGCGATCTACGACTGGGTATTGTGTACTAGTTGGAGGAAATTTGATATCCTGGAAGAGTAAGAAACATAATGTAGTTGCAAGATCTAGTGCTGAAGCTGAATACAGAGCCATGGCATTATTAACTCAAGAACTTATATGGTTGAAACAGTTACTCAAAGAGCTTCGCATCGAAGAGGCTACACCAATGATACTGATATGTGATAATCAGGTAGCATTGCATATTGCCTCTAATCCTGTTTTTCATGAGAGGACTAAACATATAGAGGTAGATTGTCACTTTGTCAGAGAGAAGATTGGATCAGGAGACATCGACCAATTGGCGGATTTCTTCACTAAATCTCTAAGAGGTCATCGAATTAGTTATATATGTAACAAGCTCGGTGCATATGATTTATATGCCCCAACTTGAGGGGGAGTGTTGAAAATAAGATAGAATCATGTAGTTAGGAGTAGAATATCTTGTTATTATTCCAGTCATTATTTGTATTTATTGCCTTGAGCCTATATAAAACAGTCTCTGTTATGCAGTTTAGACACACAGTTTCACCATCTCTCTTTCTTTTTCACTCTTAACAGATAGTAACATTTGTATCCTTTTTGAGTGGAAGAGTACCCAATATAAACACATTTTAGAGCTCTAGGGTCAAGTTTCCCCTATCTTGACTATGAACATAGAGAAATGACACACAGCAAAAGACCCTTGGTGGAAGAGTAATAGAAGTGGACAAGTTAGGATAGAAAGAAGAAAGGACATCCATAGAGGGTAACCGATTAATGAGATATGTTGCTGTTAGAACGTCTCCCTAAAAAGATTTTGGAACATTCTTTTGGAACAACGATGAACGCGTTTAGTCTAAAAGATGCTCATTTTTTTCTCTCTGCAACCCCGTTTTGTTGTGGTGTTTTGACACAAGAAGACTCATGAATTATGCCTTCTTTTTGGAAGAATGGAGTATGACATGATTGAAATATTCCTTCCCATTATCTGATCTCAAGTCTTTTATGTCAACACCAAACGGATTTTTAATCATTGAGAAAAAATTTTGAAAACTGTAATCACTTCAGACTTCTGTTTAAGAAGGAAAACCCAGTAACATGGGTACAATCATCAATAAAGGTTACAAACCATCTAGTTCCAGAAACATTTGGAATAGGAGATTGACCCCAAACATCAATATGAACAAGGTAAAAAGGAAATGTACTTCTCGCCTTTCAACATTGGGGAAAAATTCGACATGACAGATAGAACAGCAAACAAATCCAAAAAAGAGCTCTATAGATGCCTACAAAAGGGCCTAACAAAGAAACCAACCCCCAAACAAGGTTCAATGAAGGCCATCGATCCAAACGAGGCTTGAAAAGTGGTGGCCAACTCTAATCAAAGTTGATCAAAGCTGATCGACTCTGGTCAACTATGGTTAACGTCGGTCAATGGTGGTTAACGATAGTCGGTGGTGGCAATTGAAAAGTCTTGACAAAAAAAGATGGCTAGTCAAGCTTAAACAAATCTGACAGCATAAGGTGCCCAGTCAGGTTATTTGATAAAGGTGTTTGTGGAGCTAGAGTCCCCTAGATCAGGAGCTTTGATACCATGTCAAAAAGAAAAGTAGAATTTTGGGAATGTGCTTGAGTGATCTACAATCTGCATGGTCTTCTATTTATACACTTTTAACCATAAATAGAATTTACATTTACAAGGGGATTAATAATAATGCTACTTCCTAGGTGGATGTATCATGTATGATATTCTCCAAGTACATGGCTATCTATGTACATGAATTTGAATATAATTGTTTCATTTCCCAATACTAATATTAATTCTAATAATGCTATTTCCAACAAAGTTACATTTGTACCACACCATTTCATTCACACATCATTACCTGTAGTCGCACTTCCATGCTGTTAGGGATCTGGACTCTTTGAGCACGGTCCACATTCTGATGTCATATTTTGGACCTGTTTTGCATAGTTGAAATATGAGCCGTTCAATGATTAAATGGCTTAGATTGCGTGACTATGTTGTTATCTTTACTGCAGGGAATCGGGCCGGTGTATCCACTTCACATAATTTATTCACTTTGTAAATAATAGATTTAGAAAACTTCATACATGATTTGATCACTCTTAATATCTTGTACCAAGTCTCTTTCTGTTGACTCATATTTGAACAAAGGAAAGGGTTTTCCAGTTAATGAATTTCAATCAACATAGAAAAATTGAAGCATACACCACAACACATTTGATTATTTCACTAGAAGCTAGCTGCCTACATTGCAGACAATACCAGCAAAAGATAAAAATGCATATTTTATTGGCTGCAGAGTACCTGTAATATAAGCCATTTCTCCCCTCTAGAACAAACTGTTGACTTGTGTTACTCAAAACATATTAGGACTGCATAAAGTTTTGTTGTAATTGAAATTATAAATCTATATATGCTTAAAGCAACCTGAAATGTTCCAACAGCCTATCTAGGAATATATATCTGATCTTACAAGCACTTCTGTTTCAGATTGTAAACAGTGTCAAAATGGCGCAGTACTGAAGTTACAAGTAACATATCTGGAGGAAGTGGTTCAAGCTCGAACTGCTCCGAGTAGGACTACTCTCTTCCTCACTATCGATATTGCATCACTTTTACTAAATAAACTAGCACGACACTAGTAAGTTTGTGGTATGTGATGAATGCTGAAGGCACCTGCTATGTTAAGAATTTCATATGTTATAGCTGTGTTAAGTTTTATTACTGTTTAATCTTATTGTATAGGATGTGTGCTACAAGTTTGATGATATTGTGTTAGAACAAGTAAATCTCATATACATGATGCACTACTTGTTTGTAGCTCTGAAGCAATAGAAATAATAATATTATATTTGATAAATATTGCATGGTTGAACTTAAATAAGAAAATCTGAAATCAACTGTCAGGTGCACAAACAAAATGATACACTGCTTAACAAAATGATACGAAATGTGGTATTTTAGATACAAAATGATACACTTATTAGTCCATACTCATTAAATATTTTTCCAGTAGCTCCTGTTTTACTGATATAGAAATTTTTGTAGATAGGTTCAGAAATATAGCTTACTTACCCATTCTCTCTTTCCGAACCACCCTCTTCAAGGAGTTGTGTGAGTCTTTCCGAACCACCCTCTTCAAGAAATATAGCTTACTTACCCATTCTCTCTTTACTGATATAGAAATTTTTGTAGATAGGTTCAGAAATATAGCTTACTTACGCATTGTCTCAAATAATGAAAAAGGATGCACTTCATTTCCTAAATGTGCATGTTCTTATTCATGAATATTACGAACAACACAGTATGTACTTGTTCATATAGATGAATATTAAAGTGTTGTGCGTCATGATCACACAAATGAGCTCTATTTATTTTTAATGATATAATGAATATAAAGAGTATTTCCTAATAATTACAAAATATTCATTTATTGTCTCCATCTAGGAAGCACACACTAATCACATGTTAAATGTGTTGTTCAAACACTCCCCCTCCGGCTGGAGCATACATGACATATGCACCATGCTTGTTACAAATAGATTCAATCTGAGATCCTCAAAGGGACTTAGTAACCATATCAGCTAGTTGATATTAGAACCAACAAAATCAGTTGTGATTTTCCCGAAATCATAAAGAGCAATCGATCTCTATGTGCTTGATTCTTTCTTGAAAGACTAGGATAGAAGCAATATGTAGTGCATCTTGGGTTGTTAGATTTGTTTTCTTAAAGTAGCTTTACCTAATGCACTCTTGATATACCTAAGAATGCGTATCACAACATCCCAATAGTTGTCACATGGAACAACAAAGGTAAGGTTAGGCCTGGTACCAGGTAATATCTGCCAAAGTCTTTCAATAGGCCTCCCCTGACTTGGTAGGTAGAGGCAAGTGGTCAGTAAGGAGTGGATGAAGAAGACAGAGTAATCTGCTTCACATCTGGTCATGCCATGCTCTTGAAATACTGTGCTAAATCTTCCAAACCAAGCTTAAGGAGATTGTTTCAAGCAATAACAGTTAATCCTAGTGATTGCTTCATATACATCTCTCTTTGTAACTCACCATGTTGAAAGGCGTTTTTGATGTCCATCTAATGAAGAGACACATGATGAATAACAACTGTGGAAAGGAAAAGACAAAATAGACGTGATCTTGGCGACTGAGAGAAAGTATCTCCATAATCAAGGCCAGAAATTTGTGTGTAAGTGGAATCAAAGGCATGCAAGCTCTTGCGAGGATTTGGTGACGACGCCTGGGTTCATGCGCGGATACTATGCAAGCTCTTGTGGGAAAAATGTTGTTATAGTAACAAGCTTAAAAGCTTAGTGAGCTTAAAAGCTTAGTAAGCTTTAGCTTGAGGGGGAGTGTTAAAATATAAAATAATATCTCATAATATCTATAGCGTATCTTAGGATTAATTACAATATCTCTTATTTATTATTATTATTATTAATGTTATTATTATTATTTGTTTCTTGATTTAATTAATTAGGATTGAGTCTTTGTATCCTTATAAATATGGATTAGTGATTAGGATAAAGCATTATCATTAATCTTTAAAGTTTTTATATCCTTTCCTCCTTTATCTAAATTCACACAGAGCAGGTTCTCATCTTCAGACCTCATCTCCTTCCTTCACCACCGTTGACGGCGGCGTCACTTGTCGCCGACAGCCCCACCTTTTTCGGTTTTTAATTTATCTCTTTTTCACTGCTGTAGTCACATTTCTAGTTTTCCGATTTCTGCTTCCAGTCCTTTTGTTCCTCTTCTGGCGTGTTTTTCGAACAAAACCACCACCTGCCACTGCCGGAGATTTTTCCGACGAACTATGTTTCAACTCCGATTTGCCCCACCGTCGCCGCCGTGTTTCATTCTAGCACTCTGTTTTACTGTTTTCGGGTCAAAAACGCTTATGCCACCGCTGTAATCACTGTTCCAATGACTTTTTTCAGCCAAAAACTCACCCACCAGATGCGACTCCACCTCCAGGAAGTCATTGGCAGGAACCACTCCACGTGCCTACACGTGTCATCTTCTTTCTCGGCCAAAAAACCCACTCGCCGAAGTCTCAACCGCGTGTGGCGGTTGTTCTCCGGCAAGTGTTTTGCTCACCAGACTCGCCTCGCCCTCTTGGTTCCAGATCTGTCCTTACTTTTCAATTTCGAGCAACGGTGCTGTTGTACAAACAACCCTTTCTCTCTCCTATTTGATGCATTTTCTCTCTCCTCTTCAAATCTTCAAATATCAAATCTGCTCATCTGGTTCTAGTTTTGTTTGTTATGCCTTCCTTTCTCATTAATGACTATATTGTGGTGTCTTCTCTTTCCATCAACGGTCATCCCTTCGACGGTCATTCGGATGGTGGCTTATGTTAGTTATGACTCACAAAATATCCATGTCAGATTTAGTTTCAAGTTTTGTGGGAAAAATGTTATTGTAAGTAGCTTAAAAGTTTAGTAAGCTTTAGCTTGAGGGGGAGTGTTAGAATATAAAATAATATGTCATAATATCTATATATATTATGCTAGAATACCGGTTTATCTTCTAGGATAAGTTCTCAATCTTAGTGTATCTCCTAGGATTAATTTCCATATCTCTTATTATTATTATTATTATTATTATTATTTTTATTATTATTATTATTATTATTATTATTTGTTTCCTGATTTAGTTAATTAGGATTAAGTCTTTGTATCCCTATAAATAGAAATTAGTGTTTAGTCTTTTTTAATCAAGCTACTATCAATGTATTATCAATAATATTCAAAGTATTTATTATTTCCTCTCTTTTTATGTAAATTCACACAAAACATACAAATTCAACAATAGCTATGAAAAATAAATAAATAAATGAATTTGAAATCATACCATCTCAAATGAAGTCCAGATCCTCTCACAACCTACACAGGGTATCCATCACCACAAGACACGAATAGCAAACTTTTGTAACTCAGGGTATCCATCACCATAAGACTCCCACCACTAAGATGGTGTCTTGGTTTTTAGAGCGCACTGAGCTATTTCATCATCAAAAAAGTCTTTTCAAGCAGGCATACATCTCATGCTTCACTTCCTCATCAGCTTCAAAGTTGGGTTGATAATGCAACCTTGGATTGAGATAATACCCCGCAGCATGCAAAGATCTATGCAGTTGTTGGTCCCACCTCCTATCAATAATTCGCCAGAAAATATGTAACTAAGGAATGAAAAAATGATAAAATTAGTTTATGGTAAAATACTAAACTAATGTTACACGATAAATTTTGCATAAATCAATAGAGTATCTCTCCTTATGTTATTGAAGGCTTGTTGAATCTGCTCTTTAGCTTGATCCGTTGCTTCATATATCTACCCCATGGTTGGATTTTCATCAGAGCCCATCATTCCCAAAATTTTAATGCAAGTGATTAAATTCTTCCCATATTTCTTATCTAAGACTATGTCCTCAACAAATTTTCCCTCATTAGATTTCACAAATTGGCTTTCCCTCCATTGCCTAGAAGTGAACATCCTAAAAAGTGTTCCCTTATTTTCACGTGTGATGTCAGGTCTAATCAATTCACCTCCAATAGTAAAGTGATGCAATAAATTTAAGACCAGTCCTACCATATATGAAAGCATTGATCTTTTTAGCTCTGGTAATGGTCTCTGTATGCAATGGCAACTTGCTCTCAAATTCCTCCAACATCAGATCAATGCAATGAGCCGCACAAGGTGCCCGGTAAATGAGCCGCCCAAGATTGTCCGTCACAATTTGATCAACATTTTCTACCCCCACTTCATCAAAAACATTTTCTACCTGTCACTATCCCACTCTCGGATGAGAGGTTGCTCTCTTTAAAATATTTGCAATATTTGGCTGCCGAACTCCAACCCTCCGGTGAAGTTGTGCTTCTATTGTTTATCAAATTCTTTTGCAATTCATATACAATATTCCACATTAGTTCCTGAATGTAATTGGGGACAGCTCTGCACTCTTCGACATGTTTCTTTGTGCAAGCTAAGCTAAATGGTGTTTAAATCCCCCACTAACATACACTTTCTGACAATAATTGCATTTAATTTTTTTTGCCTTTCAGAAGTGTACCGTGTAGCCAGCCCGTATCTTGTAGTTAATCAGGAGCATTTTTCGACAGGTTTCGGCGTCTTGAATTTGTTCCAACACTTAGAGTTGATCCGGCTATTGAAATAGGAGGCCTACTATTGCCATGTGATTTTCGCAAAAGAAATAGCACACTATGTTCTACTACTGTAAGAGAAAGGAGAGATGACGTGAACAACACACTCTGTTTTTGCAAATTGGGGAGAGCAGCTGGATCAGAGAGCTGTTGCAAACAAAGAGGAGAGATGACTGGTGAGTGTGAATGGAGAGGAGAGATAAGGCCTGATGAGTGCGAACAAAGGAGTTGAGCGCTGATGAGTGCGAGAGAGGAAAGACGCCGCGAGAGAGGAGAGATGAGAGATGAGTTAGGGTTTGCGATTGGAAAGGAAAAGAAATCAGATTAGAGTTTAGAAACTTAAAGAACAGGTCAAAACGCTACCCAGGTTAGGAAAATCTAACTTGTTTCCCTTGTCTCCCATGCGAATGATTCCGGGTGCGATTTTGCTCCGCAAATCGCGTTTTTACTTGTGAAATCGCACGATTGTGGAATTCTCGTGCGGTTCTGGTGAAACTTCGATTTTGATCACGATTCAAGTCGTGGAGGCTGAGCAAACTGAATCGTGCAATTCTACGAGTAAAATTGTGATTTTTATTACATTAGTAGTGCTTATAGGGATTGGGCAATATTCGCCTTACAAGCTGGTTTTGTGGGTTCAGTTAAGCCCTTAAGCACAAATTCTAAGCAAAGTCATATATCCATCATTCTATATAGAGTCTTCAAATTTGAACCAATGACCTTACTCAAGCCCGCAATCTGGCTTGTAAGATGAGTGCTACCGAAGCCTTATAAACACTACAAATTTCATATCTCTAGGTGATGTGGGACTATATCGGTCCTCTTAACTCAGCACACTAAAGGTATTGTATCGCTGCAAAAAGATCGATGAAGTGACGGTGGCCACAATTAAGTTGGATTTTCCAACATAGAGCTATGCATTTCTAAAACAAAAATATTACAAGTTGTAGTAAACCATGCTTGCTTGTCAATATAATAGCATACTTTGCTACAGCATCATGAAATCAATAACAAAAACATTTTCAAACAAAACCCAAATAACATAGATGGAGCCACAAATATATTACACTAATCAAATACAACCTTTTATAGTATAGGCTAACTAAGCGAATAGAAACTGTATCTTCCATGATTTGTGGGCTGGGCTATCATCTCAGCCCAACAGTCAACTAACTTACAGACACATATTAGGATAATCGATGCTTCTCTATCCATAATATTCTATATGTTTAAAGTACCATCAATAGTTTCTTCCATAACGGTCATTTCGTGACTTATATTATAAAAAGGACTAAAGTCAAAACAATGAGCAGCTTGACTCATAGACTGTCCGGAGCTAACTTCTGTTTCAATACACCATCTAGGAGCTTGACTTTTCTTGGTAAGCTAAAGAATTAATAACCAAAAAGGAACTACAAACTAAGCATCAGATATGCTTAAGTGTAGAACCAGTGTAGCATGTAGATACAAGGCTGACTTTTCTTCTGCATTAAGTTAAAAACACAGAAAAATAGTAAATGTAAACTCAGCTCTAGAAACAGAACCAAAAAAAAGTTCCTGCATCAAACCAGCACTTCTCCATAATAAAGATGCAAGTAAAAACTTCCACCCCTTTAGATCCAAGATCTGGAGCTAACCAAAATTTCTTGATCTAGTAAATCCAAAACAAGGAATTTGGCACCAACCCACCAAAGTGCCTAAGCTGATCAGAATATTTCTTATTCAATAATAGCATGGTTTGTACTAGTATTTATGCACATAAGAAGTAAAATCGAAATAGGATTGTTCTCCTATCATGATCTTATAATTATTGGATGAAATCAATTATCCCTAATAATAATAATAATAATAATATCTCAACATTCTCCCTCAAGGTGTAGCATATGCATCATATGCATTCATCATGTCACATATTAATAGAGGTCATGATAGCTACTTTGTAGACCTGCCCGTGTGTAGTGTAATATACACCTGCGGACTGCGGTTAGTGTTAAGAGTGGTTAGAATGTTGTTAGAGTTTGTAGCTGAGTCAGCAGTTTTAACAAACTGCTGAGTCAACATTCAGTTAGAGCTTAGTCCTATAAATACTGTAATCATTCAGGTTGTTAAGCAATGAAGAATCATAAACGTTTTCTAAAATTCATGTTAGTTAATTCCTCTCTTTGATTATATCATGATATCAAAGAGCTCTCAAAGCCACTAGCGTGGCCTTTAATCCCGTGTTTCAACTTTTTCGCGTTCTGCGAGCTTCTCTTCTCTTCATCCATGGCACCGTCATTTCCATCTCCTCTATCTGACATTTCTCCTCTCAAACTGTTTAAATCTTTCTCCTATCAAATCGCTGAAAAGCTCAATGGCGATAATCTTCCACTTTGACTTCAGCAAGTTGAGCCAGTTCTCAGAGCACACAAGTTGCATCGTTTGTGTTGCTCCTCAAGTGCCTTCGCGCTACCTTACGGAAGAGGACTAGTGCGTTTTAGATTGGGAGTTACAAGATCAACTCCTCCTTGCATGGCTTCAATTGTCATTATCACCTTCCATTCTTGTAAAGGTGATTGGTTGTCGTTATACGTGGCAACTCTGGGAGAAAGTGCTTTAGCACTCTCACGCGAAGATCAAGGCCAAGCGCGCCAGCTACGATCAGAACTTCACAACTGAAAGGAAGGAGAAAAATCAATTGTTGAATTCTTCTCACGAATCAAGTCGATTATGGATTGTGATCTTTCCATTGGCAAAACGGTCTTTGCACAGGAGCAATTTGATGTTATTCTCGAAGGTTTGCCTTCAGAATTTGAGTCTATTAACACTCTTTCCACCAAATCATAATGATTTGAGTTTGATGAGATTGAGGCACTCCCTCTTGCTCATGAGAGTCGCATTGCGAAGTAAACTGAGATGCTTAACACAATTTCCTCGCTTAATTTTACCCTAGCGAAAGAATCCTCACATTCCACGTCTCAAAAGGATGAAACTCGTGAATTTGTGCAACCTGCACCACAAGCTCAGTACACAGTGTCAAATCAATTCTTCAAAGTCGATTTTCGTGGTGGCGGTCATGGTGGTAGATCTGGACGTGGTGGTCGTTGTAACCTACAATGCCAAGCATGCTCTAAAGTTGGTCATGATGCCTCGATCTGCTACCATAGGTTCAATCCACAGTATAGCACGACACAGATGATGTCTACGTATGGCTATCCTTATATTTACACACGCCTTGGTTACGCTCTTGTCCACTCTCCAGCACCTCAAAATGCCATGATGTGGTCATAACCAACTATGCTGCCTACCACCTTTCTACCACCACCACAAGCTTTTGCTACTCAAGCTACTCCTACGCAATAGTCTCAGAATTGGATAGTTGACACTGGGTCTGATAGATTTAGAGACTTCTATGATAGATTTAGAGACTTCTAACTAAGTCTAATTCAGAGAACTTATATTCTGTTTTTCATTATTTTAGAAGTGAGAACAAGGCTCTATTTATACAAGAGATGTTGGCCTTTCATATCCTATGAAATAAGTGCCAACCTTTCAAGTTTTATCTATTCATTATTTTGCCAACCTTTCAAGTTTTATCTATTCATTATTCTGCCAACCTTTCATATCTACTATTAATATTCTACTTATCTATTACTCCCCCACAAGATCAAGTGGAGAGCTGAACAAAGCTTGAAACATTGAGCTTGTCACGTAGACTGCAGAAAGCCGCTTTTGCTAGGGGTTTTGTAAGAATGTCTGCAATCTGAGCCTCTGCTGGGACATGGCAAACAATTAGACTTTTGCTGAGAACCTTCTCCCTTACAAAGAACAAGTCCAGCTCCATATGTTTAGTTCTAGAGTGCAAGACAGGATTATGACTCATTGCAACAGTACTCTGGTTATCACAGAAGATAACAGGTGTAGAGTGAGGCACTTTCAGCTCATGTAGCAAGGATTGAACCCATAAAAGTTCTGAGGCAGCAAGCGCAAGACTCCTGTATTCTGCCTCAGCACTAGATTTAGCAACAAGTGTTTGTTTCTTAGACCACCATGATATTAGGTTAGGCCCAAGATAGATGCAAGCACCACTTGTAGACCTTCTATCATCAATATCACTTGCCCAATCTGCATCACAATAGGCCTGCAGAGAGAAGGGAACAGAGGCAGCAGCAAGGCGTAGAACAAGACCAAGATCTAATGACCCCTTTAGATACCTCATAATTCTCTTGACAGCAACCCAATGAGTGTCAAGTGGCTGTGACAGAAATTGGCAAGCTTTGTTGACAGCATAGCCAATTTCAGGCCGAGTAATGGTAGCATATTGAAGTGCTCCAACTATAGAGCGATAGAGGAATGGATCAGCCATATAATCAGCACCATGTTTTGAGAGTTTAAGCTTTGCAGGAAGTGGTGTAGATATTCCTTTTGCATTGTCCATGCCAAGTTCTCTGAATTAGACTTAGTTAGAAGTCTCTAAATCTATCATAGAAATGAGAACAAGGCTCTATGTATACAAGAGATGTTGGCCTTTCATATCCTATGAAATAAGTGCCAACCTTTCAAGTTTTATCTATTCATTATTCTGCCAACCTTTCATATCTACTATTAATATTCTACTTATCTATTAGGGTCTACTCATCATATCACAGGCAATGCTCAGAATCTCACCAATGTTACTCCACTTTCTGGCTAGGAACACGTGTTCCTTGGCAATATACAAGGTTTGCCCATCCATTTAATTGGCACCACTTCCTTTCCCTCTCCCATTCCACCTCACAAGACACTTCACTTACACAACTTACTGCATGTGCAACAAATCACCAAAACTTAGAGTGTCATCACCTTACCAGCAAGGAAGAAAACTGTGGGTTGTAAATGGGTGTTCACTATAAAATACAACTCTAATGGCTTAGTTGAGAGATACAAAGCTCGGTTGGTAGCCAATGGATGCACTCAGACCTATGGCACAGGCTACTCAAACATTTGTTCGTTGCAAAAGTCAACATTGTCAGAATCCTTTTGTCCCTTGTTGCCAACCTGGACTATCCTTTGCATCAACTAGATGTAAAAAATGCATTTCTTAGTGGCGACTAGAAGAAGTATACATGGATGATCCTCTGGTTTTTGAAGACAAATTTGAGTCAAGTATGTGCAAATTTTTAAAAACAAATCTATTTATGGCTTCAAACAATCCCTGGGGGTCATGGTTCGATAAATTCACTCAGTCACTAAAGAAGTAAGGGTACATCCAAGGGCAAGTCGGTCACGCCTTGTTTACAAAATTTAGCTCAAATGAGAAGATAGTTATCCTAATAGTTTATGTTGATGGCATTGTTCTTATTAGAGATGATATAATTGAAATGGAGAGACTGAAAAAGAATCTAGCACCTGAGTTTGAGATAAAAGATTTGGGGTCTCTAAGGTACTTTATTGGCATGGTATATGCAAGCTCGAAGAAAGGAATAGTAGTTTCCATGCGGAGGTATATTCTTGATCTCTTACAAGAAACTGGAATGAGTGGCTGTAGATCAGTTGATACTCCTATGGACCCAAATGTAAAATTGTGGGAAAAAGGGGATGTTCTGGTCGACATTGGAAGATACCAGAGACTGGTTGGAAAGTTGATCTATTTAGCTCATGCCCACATTTAGATTACCTTTCATGTGAGTGTTGGTAGTCAATTTATGCATGCTCCTTATGAGGAACACTTGAGGCAGTCTATAGAATTTTAAGATACTTGAAGGCTACTCCCAAAAAATGCCTATTCTTTGAAAGAAGGATAGAATCGTGGCAGTATTTACAGATGTTGATTGGGAAAGTTCTTTTAATGACCGGAAGTCTACCTCTGGGTATTGCACCTATGTGTAGGGTAACTTGGTGACCTGATAAAGTTAGAAAAAAGGAGTTGTTGCTAGAAGCAGTGCTGAAGCTGAGTTTAGAGAAATGGCTCGAGGAATCTATGAAGGCTTGTGGACCTTCGAAGTTGTACTGCGACAACAAGGCTGCCATAAGCATAGCTCACAATCTTGTCCAACATCAACAAACAGTCGATATCCTCACCAGCCTTGCTCACAATCTTGTCCAACATCAACAAACAGTCGATATCCTCACCAAAAGAGCCAAGCAAGACCATTGTTTGATCAACTAATCAGCAAGTTGGGCATGATCGACATCTATGCACCATCTTGAGGGGGTGCAGAAGATATTTGGGACCCCAATAGTTATTATCTAGATCTGATTTTTTTAATTTGATTTTTTCTCCGTTATCTCTTATTTAATGTTTTATTCTATCACTCACAAAACTAACAAACCGACTTTAATTGTAATTCTCCTATAAAAGGAATCTATTCGTATTGAAATAAACAAATTTACCCTAAGAATTACAACAATTTACCTTTGTAGGTGGAAGGGCAAATCAGTAGAAGCAGGTGGAGCCAGAACATACGTAGAGGCGCCCAAAATAAGAGCTAAAACACACAGTCCAAATCGTCGTTCATATGAGACACCAAACCGATTCAGAGCTGGAGGAGACTCTGGTGGTGTTGAGGGAACATTTGGAACCTCTTGTGGGACAACAGTTACAGGAATAGACTTAAAATAGGGAATAGACAAAACCTGATCCAAGCCACCTCGAGGAACATTTGAGAAGGCAAAGTGGGGTATATCCTCAAAGAAAGTAACATCTGCAGAGACAAAATTGATGTGTAGATAGAGAATAACAACGATGCCCTTTTTGAACTGTTGAATACCTTAGAAAGACACTTAACAACTTATCGCGACAAGGGGAAAGATCAAGGACAAAGCATGAAGAACTGAACACTCAAGGGGGACAACATAAAAAGGTTCATTCAGGAATAAGAGAGCGAAGAATCTTATTACCTAATACAGAGGATGACAACGTTTTCGTTTAGCAACACCATTCTGTTGTAGCGTGGTGTGAGGACAACTAGACTGATGTATGATGCCATGAGAAGCCATGAGAGATTTGAATGGTGTAGAAAAGCATTCTTTGGCGTTGTCACTTCGTGAAATTCATAATGTTTTCGAAATTGGTTTTTTTACCTCAGAGCAAAAGTTTTGGAAGACACCAAAAAATCTTGAATGATCCTTGAACAAAGTTAACCAAGTGAACCTCGAGACTCATCAATAAAAGGTGGCATATAAGATGTATCCTAAAGGAGAAGGCATGCGACTAGGACTTCAAACATCATAATAGACAATATCAAAGGGAGACATGGATCTTTTACTAGCGCTACCTAGAAAAGACACCCCAACATGTTTGTCGAGCTGACATAACAAACAGTCGAGGGACTTTATATGTAATAAATGAGGAAAAAACACCTTTAACTTATATAGACTTGGATGGCCCCAGACGATGATGAATGATATCCGAAAAAGTAGAACAGTGCAGACTATATAGGTAGGAGATTGGAGGTAATAGAGACCTCGTGATTCAGTCATGTACTTTGGTCCAGCATAATGAAAGAGTAAAAAGTAAGGGCAACCAGGTGCCAGTATGACACAGTTTAAAGACAATAATGGAAGAGGTAAAACTTGACCAATTGCTTGGGCCCTAGAACCATTAGCGGTGGTAACATGGTGTGATTTTTTAGGATATGAAAAATTAGAGATAAGAGAGGGATTACCAGCACCAGGTATCTGATTTGAAACCCCATAATCTAAAATTCAAGATTTCAACGAGTGAGATAAACAAGCAGTATAATTACTAGAATGAGTTAGAGTGTCTTCGAGTGAAAGCTTGTTGGACTGTCATCAAACTACGACCAATAGGTAACCTTAAACGAGATGCAAGTTGTAATGAAGAACAACAACTATGCAAGCAGGAACATGCACATGAGAAAATGCAGCCACCAAAAAATACTTTGAATGCGTCTCAACCAACAAAAACTGCAACTACACTGAATAAGGAAGCCTAGGTTGTAGAAAAAGAATTGTCGACAAAATAACACACCAGAAGCAAAAACAAGGACCAACCAACACAATAGAAGCCAAAAAAAAGTCTTAAACACCCCCTTTAATATGGTATCTATAAGCTCGAAGGGGTCCCAAACAAACCAGAAGGAAGAGATGCGTCGGATTGCACTGATGCCAACACGAATGAACGTTTATACAATGGCGGTCTCTCACGCACCGAAAAATGTCACCAACGATCGCACCGTGTGGGTGGGACTTTGGCCTCAAAACTTTAGTCGATAGATTGGCCGCGACCGATCTTGACGAGGACGAGCGTAACTTTGTTCGAGGCGGTAAGAGCTCCAATGGGAAGAGATCAGAAACTAGAAGAGGAGACTGGCAAAAGGGCAGCTAAAGTAACCTATCTAGATACTGTCCTGAATAAGAATATTTCTTATTCAATGTTGTAAATAGTGTATAGTTTAGTCACTGTAATTATTTATGCGGCCATTTATCAGGCCCATTCAGTTTAGGTTTAGAATAGTCTATTTAAATCCTTTAGCACTTATACTCTAATTACAATTCTAATATTTTTCAGAAGTCTGTGTCTACATGGTATACTCTCATTTTTGGGAGTCTCACTTCCACACTAAAACCTTAGTCATTGTTACAAAATTTTTTGCAACCTTCATTGCAGCACTCTTGGCACCTTCATTGTGCCTTAATCTTCTTCTAGGAGCATAGACAGTCCAACCCTTCTTCTACATTTCTTCTTTATTGTACAACCAAAGAAGAAATGATATTTTCCCACCGTCCGTTCATCATACTGCGATAGCACCCAAACCATCAAGACCGCCTTGAAAAAACCAGCCCACGGCTAAAATCTTGTCACCACGCGCTTTTTTTTCTCTTTCGGACGTCCGGGCATGTGAGAGCCATGCACTCCCGTGTAGGGTGTTGTTCCGGTTCATTTTTGGCCAAAGGCATATCGCCTTTCCTTTTTCTGTTTTGGTGGTTCAATTCCTGATCCGAACACTTTTGTATGTGGGTTATATGCAGCTCACACATTTGGTCACCATTATAAGTTGTTTTTGCAACTTCGTTCATTGTTACCGTGCTTTGTTGTTCTTGTTTGTTTTTCATGATTCTTGTTACAAATGACTAACAAAATATCTATTGATGACACACTTTTTCCTTTAATATGGATGATGTGAATTGTTTGAAGTCCCTAATTGACTTTCTCGTTAAGCCTTCTGGAATTTTCTATGCTCCCTATCTTTTGGTGTTTGTGGTACAATTCCTAAGAATACTTGGATTCTTGATTCTAATGCCACTGACCAGATAACATTCGATTCTATTGTTTTCCTCTTATACTTCCATTGAGAGCAATCGTTACATTATTGTTGCTACCTGTTCTTATGCCCGTGTGGATGACTTTGGGAGTGATAACTTGTAACCTTAACTCCAATTACAAGCTGTAAGGAAAAGGGTCAAAAACTCACTCGTGATCAGAGCTGCAAAGTAACATTTTTCACTTCTCATAGTATTTTTCAGGATCTTACCATAGGGAGAACGATTGGAGAGTGTAAGGAAAAGGGAGGGTTATACTACTTATCTGGCGAACAAGATATTTCGAAGGTGTTGTCTCCCTTCTTTTAGTGCAAGTCTTTTGAGTCTTCCCCTTCTGCCGCACAAATTTGTGTTTAACACAAGTGTCTTGGTCCTCCTTCATTCTCTTTAATTAGGTCTAAGTTTTTGTCTTTGTTTTTACAACATTCTATTGAGTCTTTTACATGTGACGTCAGTTAGCTAAACATCATTGCGTTTCTTTTACTCCTAGTTTAAATAAAAGTGTCAAACCTTTTGATCTTATACATTCTGATGTTTGGGGATTGTAGAAAAATATACTGAATATTATTTCAAGTGTGTTTAGAGTACAAGCACTAATGCATTTAAATAGGCTATTCTAAATGTAAGTCTAACGGGCCTGATAATTGGGCCGGATAAATAATTACAAATTGCCCTATTTACAACACTCCCCCTCAAGCTGGTGAATATATATCTATCATTCCCAGCTTGGATGTAAGTTCTTTGAAATGCTCTGTTGGCAAGCCCTTCGTTAACACATCTGCCAATTGGTCTCCAGAAGGAATGTAAGTTGTGGTTATTAACCCGCTGTCAAGCTTTTCCTTAATGAAGTGACGATCTATCTCTATGTGCTTCGTCCTGTCGTGTTGAACGGGATTATGAGCAATACTGATAGCCGATTTATTATCGCAAAATAACTTCATAGGACCTTCACATTGTATCTTCAAGTCATTTAGTACAATCTTCATCCACAATAGTTCACAGATTCCTTGTGTCAAAGCTCTAAATTCAGCCTCAGCGCTTGATCGCGCCACTACATTTTGCTTCTTACTCCTCCAAGTAACAAGGTTCCCACATAGGAAGGTGCAATTAACTAAAGTAGATCTTCTATCACTTATTGAACTTGCATAATCAGCATCAGTATAAGCTTCCATAGTTAAGCTCCCACCTCTTTTGAACAATAGTCACTTTCTTGGAGAGGCTTTGAGATATTGAAGAATACGATCAACAGCCTGCAAAAGTATCACCTCGGGTCATGCATGAATTGGCTCACCACACTGACTGCATAAGCCAAATCAGGTCTAGTGTGTGCCAAGTAAATCAATTTTCCCACCAATCTCGGATATTGGACCTTGTCAACTTTGGTACTTTCTTCTTCAAAGCTAATTTGGTGATTCTGCTCTATGGGAACACTTGTAGGTTTGCATCCAAGTTTTCCAGTTTCCTGAAATAGGTCAAGCACATACTTTCTTTAAGAGATAAAAATGTCTTCTTTTGAGTAGGCTACCTCGATTCCCAAGAAATACTTAAGTTGCCCAATGTCCTTCATTTCAAACACTACTGATAATTTCTCTTTGAGTAGCTGTCTCTCAGCCAAATCGTCACCCGTAATAGTGATATCATCAACATAAACAAGAAGTATAGTCAGTTTTCCATCTTTTGAATGTTTGAAGAAAAGAGTGTGATCTCCTTAGCTTTGCTTATAGCCTAAGTACACCGTTGCCTTTGTAAATCTCCCAAACCATGCTCGAGGAGACTGTTTTAGCCCATATAAAGCTTTCCTTAATCGGCACACCTTGTTTGTTCCTTCTTTTGAACCAAATCCTGGAGGAATCTCCATATACACCTCCTCCTCTAAATCTCCATGCAAGAATGCATTTTTGACATCAAATTGGTTTAGTTCCCACCTGAAGTGGGCAGCAAATGATAGTAAGATCTGACCAATGTTCATCTTTGCCACAGGAGCAAAAGTCTCCTCATATTCAATGCCATAGGTCTGAGTGAATCCTTTAGCCACTAGTCTTGCCTTGTATTGATCAATAGTACCATCTGATCTGTGCTTGACTGTATAGATCCACCTGCAACCAACGGGCTTCTTGCCTCCTGGTCTCTCAACAATTTCCCACGTTCCATTCTTCTCAAGTGCTTTCATTTCCTCATCCATGGCTTGGACCCAATTTCTATCTTTGAATGCTTCTTGAACAAATGATGGGATTATTACAGAGTCAACAGCTGAAATAAAACTCGGATGCTGCACAGAAAGATTTTTAGTGGAGACAAATTGAGAAATAGGGTATTTGGCACAAGACCTTTTCCATTTCCTCAAAGCAATAGGCAAATCATCTGTATAAGTGTCACTAGTGTCAGAACTGTGGGAATCACTAATAGGAGGGTTAATTTCAGTACTTACCTCCGGTTCAGGCAATTGAGGCTGTGTCTGGAGCAGGTCGGGCTTACTTCTTCTTTGATACACCATAATTGGCTCACCAGCCTTAGTGTTTGCTGGTGTCGAAGATGATGGTTCCTGCAAAACAAGAGATAAAGGAGGAACCAAAATAGAAGTAGGAGACTCAATAGTTGGACTTGTGGAAGTAGGACTAGTAGTAGGACTTAAGACAGGAGTCACAGGCAACTCAGGTAGGAATAGAAACTCGGACTCAGATTCCAAATTATCATGAATGCTCTCCCTCTGAAGCTGAGGACGAGTGAAGTAGGATACATTCTCATTAAACGTGACATCTTTAGAGATAAAGTACTTACGACCAGGAGGATGATAACATTTATATCCTTTCTTGTCGGTAGGATAACCCACAAAAATGCATCTGACTGCACGGGGGTCCAACTTATTTCGGTGTTGTTTGTGAACATGGACAAAAGCAACACAACCAAACACTCGAGATTCAAGACTCTGCAAAACAGGAACAGAAGGAAATCGTGAAGTCATAGACTTAACTAAAGAGAATGGAGGATGACCAAGACGCTTGTACTGAAGCCAAATTTGTGCGGCAGAATGAGAAGACTCAGAAGACTCGGTCTGCAAGCAAGAAGCCAGCACCTTAGTATAACCCTCCCTTTTCCTTAGCAACTCCAATTGTCTTCCCCGTGGTAAGATCCTGTAAAACACAATAAGAAGTGAAAAATGTTACTTTACAATTCCGATCACGAGTGAGTTTACGAACAGATATTAGATTGTGAGACAGTGTGGGAACATGTAGCACATCTTGTAATTGAAGTAAAGGTTGCAAATTAACACTTCCAGAGCCATCAATACGGGCATAAGAACCATTAGCAACTGTAACATAACAATTCTTCTCAGAAGAGGTATAGCGAGAAAATAAACTTGAATTGAATCAGAGTCCAAAATCCAAGCATCCTTAGGGATTTTACCGCAAACATTAAAGGATCGGGGGCATTCACTCAAACCGGTTGTTGGTAGAGAACAACTTCCAGAAGACTTACTGAGAGAGTCAAGTATAGCATTTAAACGATTCACCTCATCTTCGGTGAATGATAAAGAGTAATCAATAGTGATATTATCAGCCATATTGAACAACGAACAAGGAAACAAGTGACCAAAAATAGTAACAATATCTGCTGCAGAGAAGACAACGGGCAGCGGCGCCGATGATGGTGACAAAAAAATACCCAAAGTGTATACCACAAATAATCCACTAACGAACGTCAAAGAAAAACGAACTCTGAGTGACCCAAAAAAGGAGTAAACAGTATGCCAGCCGTGAATAGTAGTGGCTGCACACTATAAATGGTATTCCCGTAATGGACAGTAACGCGCACGGATGAACAGTGACTGCCGTACGGAAGGAACACTGACGGCGTGTGGATGAACAGTAACTACCGTACGGAATGAACAGTACTGTCGTACTTATGAACAGTCGCACATGAACGGTAACGATGAACAGTAATCTCGATGAACAGTGTTTTAGGATTGAAAATTAGGGAGAACAACACGATGAAGGTGCCAAGAAACTGCAATAAAGGCAGCAAAAAATTGGAGAGATGACGGCTAGGGTTTTTGTGCGGAAGCGAGACTCCCAAAAACGAGAGCTCGTGATACCATGTAGAAAAATATACTGAATATTATTTCAAGTGTGTTTAGAGTACAAGCACTAATGCATTTAAATAGGCTATTCTAAATGTAAGTCTAACGGGCCTGATAATTGGGTCGGATAAATAATTACAAATTGCACTATTTACAAAAGGGATCTAGAGCTATTTCTAATGTTTTTGGTGCACAATGATTTGCTTCATTTATTGATGATTGTATTCGAGTAACTTGGATTTTCTTTATGAAGGATAAATTAGAAGTATCCCAACTGTTCATTAAATTTCAACACATGATACAAACTCAATTAGGTAAAGGCATTAAAATAATTCATTTTGATAATGGGAAGGAATACGTCAATCATAGTACTCCCCACTTTACCAGTCAACATGGAATACTACATGAATTTCCATGTGTCGACACCCACAACAAAACAGAGCCACATAAAGCAAGAATCGTCATTTACTTGAACTTGCTCGATCCCTTCTCTTCCAAATGGCTATCCCTAAATCATACTGGGGAGAAGCAGTACTGACCACTGCCCACTTGACTAATCAAGTCCCATCTTGCAATTTAGGCAATGTAGGTCCTATTCAATTTATGACCATGTGGTTTCCTTCTGTTCCTAGTTTGCAGAATCTCGAGTCTTGGGTGTTTGGCTGTATTGTCTTTGTTCATGTTCATAAACAACATCGAGATAAGTTGGACCTTGTGTAGTCAGATGCGCCTTTCTTGGTTATGCTCCCAACAAGAGAGGATACAAATGCGTCGTAAGTACTTTGTCTCTAAAGATGCCGTGTTTCATGAGAATATGTCCTACTTCACTCGTCCTCATTTTGACTTAAAATCTTAAGTTCGAGTTTCTGGCCCCACCTGAGTTGCCTGTAACTCCTATCTCAAGTCCTACTATTGGTTTTGCTACCACAAGTCCGACATCTGAGTCACCTGTTCCTAACCCAGAATCTGAGTCACCTACTTCTGTTTTGGTTCCTTCTTTGACTCATGTTCCTAATCTAAGATTTGAGTCACCTACTTCTGTTCCAGGCCCTCCGTTGTCTTTTGTTTTGCAAGAACCATCATCTTCGACACCAACAAAAGTTAAGGTTGGTGAGCCAATTTTGGTGTATCAGAAGATAAGTAAACCCAACCTGCTCCAAAGATAGCATAATCACCTGAAATGGGGGTAAGTACTGAAATTTAACCATCTAGTGGTGATTCCCAGATTTCTGATACTTGCGACATTGATTCAGATGATTTACCTATTGTCTTGAGGAAAGGAAAAATGTCTGGTGTCAAATATCCTATTTCTCAATTTGTCTCCTTTAAACATATTTGCTTGCAGTATTAGAGTATTAATTTAGTCGCTGACTTTGATAATTTCATCATCTGTTCAAGGAGCATCGAAAGAAATGGAACTTGAGAGATTGTTGTGAGGTAGACAAGAAACTTGTAGGTTGCAGGTAGATTTATATAGTCAAGCATAAATCAGATGAGACTCCTGATCGATACAAGACTAGACTAGTAAAGGACACACCCAGA
Organism: Astragalus membranaceus; assembly: GCA_039519185.1. NCBI lineage: Eukaryota > Viridiplantae > Streptophyta > Magnoliopsida > Fabales > Fabaceae > Astragalus > Astragalus membranaceus. Next base: position 13,538,745 of record CM076852.1, read on the forward strand.
CAATGACATTGACTATAAGGAGACATTTTCCCCAGTTTCTAAAATGAACACTATTCGGATCTTACTATCTCTTGTTGCCCACTCCGGATGGGAACTATACCAGTTTGATATCAAAAATACTTTCTTGCATGGAAACTTAGAAGAGAATGTGTATATGAAGATTCTCCCCAAGATTTAGCCCCACTAGTTGAACAAACAAAGTGTGTAGATTGAGGAAAACCTTATATGGGCTAAAGTAGTCTCCTCGAGCGTGGTTTGATAGATTCAAAAAAGCAATAGCGTGCTTAGGCTACAATCAAAGCCAATGAGATCACACCTTTTCTTCAAACACTCGCATAAAGGAAAACTAACTATTCTTCTTGTTTATGTTGATGATACCATTATTATAATAGATGACTTGATTGATAGACCACTGTTGAAAGAGAAATTATCAACAAAGTTTGAAATGTAAAACCTTGAGCAACTTAAGTATTTCTTGGGAATTGAGTTTACCTACTCCAAGCAAGGCATTTTATATCTCAGAGGAAGTATGTAGTTGATCTTTTGCAGAAAACGGGAAAATTGGGATGCAAACTACAAGTGTTACCATAGAACAAAATCACAAGATGAGTTTCGAAGAAGAAAGTGCCGAAGTTGACAATGTCCAATATCAAAGACAATGGGAAAGTTGATTTACTTGGCACACACTAGACCTGATTTGGCTTATACAGTCACTGTGGTGAGTCAATTCATGCATGACTTGAGGGTGAGACACTTGCAAGCTGTTGATTCTGCAATATATCAAGGCCACTCCAAGAAGAGGACTCTTATTCAAAAGAGATGGGGGCCTAACTAAGGAAGTTTACACTGATGTAGACTATGCAGGTTCAGTGAGTGATAGAAGACCTACTTCAGGTTATCTCACTTTTCGATGTAGGAATCTCGTTGCTTGGAGGAGTAAGAAGTAAAGTGTAGTAGCTTGATCAAGCGCCGAAGCTGAATTTAGATCTTTGGCACAATGAGCAGCCGCGGAGCTAGCATAAATTCTATGAGGGGGCTAACTATAAAAACTTACTTGAATTTTTCGTCTCTCGACTTTCTTCGGTTGGTGAATTTAGTCATTTTATCTTACTTTTGGCAATGTTCCTCTTCCAATTTGGTGATTTTCGTCCTTGTTATTTTTCATTGCAGTTTTGGTCACCAAAAATCATGGAATATGCAATTTTAGTCCCCCATTTCCCCAAAATTCAAGATTTTTGGGGAACAAAAATGCAAATAATCCTTGATTTTGAGGGAAATAATTGTGAAATTAAGAAAACTGAAAACCAAAATTGTCAAAAGTATATAGAGGAACCAAAATCACCAAATTAACAAAAGTCACCATATTTATATGGGATGATAATAGACTAATAGACTCAAATTAATGGACTTGTTGTTCTTTTATCTTCTTAGACAAATAAACTTAATTGGGGTAGCTAAATAATATATTATTGGGGTAGCTAAATATAAAATATACCTACTTAATTAAATACATATTTTATTTTTTGTGGTAGCCGAGACTACCCCATAATAACACTACCGTCCGCCCCTGACAATGAGTCTATTAACTACTATGGATGAAGATTGTACTAAAAAATTTGAAGATATAATGTTTGTGAAGTTATATTGTGACAATAAATCAGCTATCAGCATTGCTCATAATCTCGTTCAGCATGGGAGGACCAAGCACATAGAAATAGACCATCACTTCATCATGGAGAAGCTAGATAGCAGGTCAATAACTACAGCCTACATTTTTCAGGGAACAAACAAGTAGATGTGCTAACAAAGGGCATGCAAACAGAACGTTTCAACCAACTTACAGTTGAGTGAGAGATATCAATTCACTACCTTGAGGAAGAGTGTTGTAAATAGTGTATAGTGTAGTCAATGTAATTATTTATCTGGCCCATTTATCAGGCCGGTCAGTTTTAGGATTAGAATAGTCTATTTAAATCATTTAGTGCTTGTACTCTAATTATAATTCTAATATTATTCAGAAATCTTTTTCTACATTCAATAATAACATGGTTTGTAACAATATTTATATACAAGAGAAGTATAATCTAAACAAGACTGTGATCCTATAATTATGGGATCAAATGAACTATCCCTAATAATAATAATAATAATAATAATAATAATTTGGGCGATTTTTGTCACAAGCTCGGGCTCTTCATTAGGGAACACTTTTATAAGTTAAAGAATTCATTAATATCCTGCATCAAACTAAGCAAAGATATGCTCAAGTGTAGAACCACCATAAAGTTTAGATAAAAGGAAATAGTTCTACATTAAGTAAAAAAAACAGAACAAAACAGTTGTAAAGAGTTTAAACCAGCTCAAGAAACAGAACCAAAAGTAATATCCTGCATCAAACCAGCACTTCCATAAAATACAGATGTAAATAACAGTAAAATTTCTTGGTCCAGTAAATCCAAAACAAGAATTTGGAACCAACCCACCAAAGTGCCTAATGTGATCATCTACCGGGCTCACCATAAGGTTGATACCAGTTCAACAAAAAGCCTAAAACTAGATATCAGCAACAAAACTACACTTGTGACACATACACGCCTCAAAAGACAAAGGATGTTAAAACTTAAAATTACCGTGGCCTTTTGCATAAATTTGATCTTGGATTGAAAGAACCAAAGCATTAGCTTCCACCAATGAAAATGAGAGAACCAGCTTCCAAACACTACAATTATTATGAAAAGAAAGGGTATTTACACAGAAACTGGAACTGAGGTGTAAATTAAGTGCATGCAGCAACCATCTCTTGACATACATTACAGTGCTTCGCAAAATGAGATAATCACAACATGAGCTTTTTGCAGTGCATAACTAACAATCTAATAAAGTTTATAATATTTGAGTAGCTTATTGCTATTAATCTCACTATTCATTGTTAACCAATATTATTTCGTTTACCTTTTTTTGTAGTATAAACCATGAACTTTTGCCTCAAGTAACCCCTCGGCCAAGTTGATCACCAGACCTACTGCAAAAGGTGAAGTTTCCATGTCTAGATTAAATGCTCTGTAAATTAATTTATAAGCCTATGTCAACTTCATAAAGGAAACTATTGATATCTTTAAAATATATTTTTCAGAGTAAATAAACGTTATACGAAAGCAAATACATTAAAAAGCAAGTAATAGATACTATTCTTATTCATCTTAATAGGTGAAGAAATATACCACATGCAAGGGGTAGTTTTCTATGCAACGACCCCAGGGTCTCAACTCTCAACCCTCATCGCAAGTTAAAGTGTTAAACCACCTGACAGGCAAGAAATTCATGTTTCCTTTCAAGAAAAGGTCCTAGGCACTAAGAAACCCCCTCCAATGAGAGAAACTGCAGATTTGATTATTCAAAAACTCGTTCATGTGGAACTTGAAGATGTGAATAGACTTCACCCAAAAGTATTAAAGTATTTCTTGATGATCGTATATTTTGATAACTTCGTATCCCTTGACAAGATGCATTCATTTCATCATCAAATTAACAAGAAAAACATTGTTCATAATACCATAAAAGATGGACACACTAAAGAAGGTTTGGATGCTCACTGAAGGCTCTGATATATAGGATGTAGATAACGACTTCTATATGGTCAGGTTAGATTTTCCAGAAGACAATAAAAACATCACCACAGGTAGCCCTTAGATAATAATATAGATTGCACCATGGTCTGGATTAAATTCCCTAGCCTTAAATTGCAATATTACAATGAAAGCTTTATGTTGAATTTGTATTTGTGTGTCCACAAGAGAGCACACTCATACCTATTTATAATGTAAACAGGAATCAATTACAATTAATACTAATAAAACCTAATTGATTCTAATTAGATCTAATAGACATGGAAAATCATAACAGATATTCTAACACCCCCCCCCCCCCCCACCACTAAAGCTTCTTAAGCTTTTACGCTTGTTACACGAACAAAGCATTTTTCCACAAAACTTGAAACTAAATCTGGCATGGATATTTGTGGGTCATAACCAACATAAGTCACCATCGGTATGATCGTCGACGGGAAGAAAAATCATTGTTAATGATTAATATGTGGGAAAGAGTCACTAGTGGAGTGATCGTCGGTGGGAAGAGAAGTCACCACCGTGTAAGTCATTAATGTGAAAAGAAGGCATAACAAACAAAACTAAAACCAGGTGAGCAGATCAGATCGGATGTTTGAAGAGGAGAGAGAAACTGCATCAAATAGAAGAGAGAATGAGCTGTTTGTGCAGCAACACGTCCAACCGTTGCTCGAAACTGAAAACTAAGGGCAGATCTGGAACCAGGAAGGCAAGGCGAGTCCAGGGGCGTGAACGGCGACCGGAGCAACGGCCGGACGCGCTGCCACGCGCGGAGGAGGACAGCGATGAGTGGGTTTTCCATCGGCGGCGATGAGAGGATGGCAATTGAGCCCATGCCCATAGGGTACCCGCATAAAATTACGGGCACTACAGTGCCCAACCCGCTCCGGGCCAGCACCCGTATATATATATATATATATATATATATATATATAATATTACAACTTTACCTATATATAATTTTAATAAAATGAAATGATTTTTTTTCATAAAACACTAAATCTAGATACTAATTAACGTTTTGGATGTTTATATTATATACATATATATATATATATATATATATATATATATATATATAGTTACTATTATTACAATTTTAAGTATATCCAACTTTAAAAAAATAAGTCTTATCATCAGTTGTCATCCGCGACAAGGTAGTGCTAGATGGGACTTTTTCTCTTCATTTACACGAGATTCATATTTCATTTTTGGGATTCCACTAATAGACAGCCAACATAGCCACAATTAATAATAAGAAGCAGGCGAAGCAGCTAGAAGCGCTCGCTTCTAGCCCTTGAATTCTTATTCACGAATTAATTTAATTGGGAAAGCCAACACAAAGATTCGATTCTGACTTCGTAGAGCCGGTGCTGCTGTTGCCTGCGCGTAGGGTGTCCCCCACTCCCGTCCCGGACTACTAATATTTTGGATGTTTTTAATTCACTAAATGCTATCATGTGTAATATTTTAATTAGTAGATACTAAAAAGATAATGGCTTTTTAAATTGAATTATAATATTTTTTATGTTACTTATTATTTTTGTGCGTAATGGGCATGCCCATGGGCCCTTGGTGCCCATAGGGCACGGGGACGGGCACTATAGTACCCTGCCCATACATTTGCGGGCTCGGGTACGGGCACTATAGTACCCTGCCCATAGGGTACCCATTGCCATCCCTAGTAGAGGAATGACACGTGAAGGTGCGTTGAACGGTAGATGGGGGCGCACTTCGGTGGTCAAGCAAATCGGCAGTTTCTGCCTATGATGGTAGGTTCCTCGCTGGAAAACTCGCCGAAAAATTTCTCTGGTGGCGGCAAATGGTGGTGGGCTGCCAAAAACGAGAAAAACACACCGGAAAAAGGAGAACACGGCGGAAGACATTTGGATTAGCAGCCATGATGCAGCGTACATGACGGAGAAACGATGAAAGTATCAAAAACTCATTGATTCAGAAAATGTCGAGGAATTGACACAGATGGTTTGAGAAAAGTTTCTCGATTTTCATTAATAGTTCAAAATTGACAGCCAACGTATTTAGGAAACAAATATATAAAGAAATAAAAGGGTAAAACCTAATGCAAAACAAATCCTAATGCAAAGCAAATCCTAACAAACAGATAGTTCTCAATAAAAAGGAAAGGATAAGAATACAAGGGAAACAAATCAAACGATAAGCTTTATCTAAAAATTCAAAAAAAAAACTATTGATTAGCTTGGTTTAGCCACTTTGTACTGCATCATTTTGTAGATGATAAGTGCAAAATGCCCCTAAAAATTTAGCTAATTAACTCCCAGTATCTACCATAAGTTAAATAATTTTACTTCACAACTAACTTTCACTATAAAAGGAAAACTACTACCAACTTGGTCGTCCAACCAAACAAATTCAGGAAAACTATCATGACATTAAATATAAAAGCCACTGAATAACATAAACAAATTTTCTAACATCCATGTCTCTATAGAGAAGTGAATACATAATTCTGTAGTTAAATAATAAACTACTTAAAAACATACTTTTGAAAAATAAATGAAAAACTATTCAGCATCTTAAATAGCTTATTTAGAGTATACAAAAACTGTATACAATTTTTTTTATAGACAAATGTTAGTAGTTAGTAATTAGTTAAGAGATGCCGAAAGCTAGTTTCCAGGATTTAACCCTGAACCTCCTTCTTTAAACCATGGTTATCAAATCGGGATACGTATCGTGTATCGGAAGACCTATTTTCTGAATCATGTATCGTATATTGTATCGTATCGTAAGATACGTGATCAAAAAATATATAACTTTTTTAAGTAAAACTAAGTAACATAAGTAAAAAAAACACATGAACTTCTAATTAAATCAAGTCATAAATGAACATAACATGTGTTTGATTCAACCCCTATAGAAACAAGGCCGAAAGTTTAAAAAAAGTCGCATTTTAGGAGGGAGTGCAGACCAAAAACATAGTGTGCTAGGTTTGTTTCTTAGTCAATCTAACATAGGGGATTTAGAAGGAATGCTTTTGGCTTATTATGTATCATTTAAGTAAAATTTCCAAAAAAAAACCACTTGAGCATACATTTTAGCAATGCGAATTCATATCGTAAGATTCAACAAAATTCATGAATCGTAAGATTCAACAGTGTAATTCATGAATCGTAAGATTCAACAGTGTATCGGGATACATGATGGGTTACAGGTGCAAAAAAGATACACACTAAGATACGTATCGTTTTTGTTTGATTTCGTATCGTATCGAGATACGAATCGTATGTATCGTAAGACATTGATAACCATGCTTTAAATTTGTTAATGTCATTTGCTCGCCAAGTGAGCTAACTTTTTAAGACATGGGATACAATTTAAAATTGTATATCGTAAGTTGCTTATTTACAGTATAGAATTTTCCAGTCTATATATACACCATTAGCTATTTATGAAAGTAACAACAAATTACATTCAGAAACAGATGGAAAATTTTCTGAACTCATGATAAACTTTTAGGGTTATTTTAAAAGTTTACTTATTTTGGGGTGTTCCTTGACTAGAGAAAGATTGAGAGCCCTACTCTATGTGCCTGGTGTTGTTGTTGCCGCTTGAAGCAGCAAAATTAAGGAAGAGGGCTTATGGTTTACGATTATTTTGTTTTGGTGAGAAATAGGGCCCAAGGCCCAATATGGTTTACGATTATGCAGAAGAAAGAATACTAAAAGAAATTAAATTACTTTCATTGATTCAATTCAAATCAAGCGATTTTACCTTTAATTGCTGCATGCACTCTATAAAGCAATGGCTTCTTCTTCTTCTTCTTCTTCAAACTCTGCATTGTTTCTTCCATCTCACAGTGCTTAATTTCTTCTCCACATCGATCTGAATTCCAATTCTGCGTTGTATAAATAAATTTAGCCTTTTTTCTCATCATCTTGAGTTTGGAAATTTAGCCTCTGGATATGCTTTTTCCACACACAGACTCGGAATGAGGATTCTTTATAAATTCTCGGTATTTTTAAATGTTCGGCTCCTCTTGATTTTTTTTTTGTTTGAATTTCCTTCGAATGAACCCAAATGTCCCAAAATTATTTTTATTTTATTTTTTAGTTCTGCTATCCACACCCCCCCCCCCCCCTTTTTTAGCATACATCCCCCATCCCTTTTTTTGCTTTTGCACTCCCTAATATATTTGGAGATGAATTCTCTAATTTTAGGGTGGAAAAATGCACATAACTTTAGGTGATTTTATGCTTAAAGAAGAGAGAATGGGAAATAAATCCTCTGCAGTTGATTTCTCTGCTGGCTCCTGCATTTACATTGTGGTTTGGGGTTGTTTTTGTCTTTTTAACACTTAAATTCTCTTTCTAAGACATACGGTTGTTAAATTCAGGGCCCTGCAGTTGATTATAACTGCAGGGAATCGTGATCCGAGAGAATGTACAAAAATATGGAAGAAAAATATAAGAGAAAATGAGAGATAGAAATAATGGTATGTGCCTTTTTTTGATAAAAAAAAGAAGGTATGTGCCTTTTATCATCCTAAAGTTAAAGAATTCATACCCAATATATTTACCGATTTGGATTTAGTGACTTTGAGATGACATGACTTTGGTGACTTTAGACTTTTTTGGAAACAAAATAATGAGAGAAAAATAAAATAAAACTGAAGGGAGATAACGGCTCAGGGACAAGAGGAAGGTTGGAAAGAGAGAGCAACTCTCTAATTTCTCAAGAGAACTTGTTATTGTTTGATTATTGTTTGGATATTGCTTGAATCACAAAATGCATGGTGATGAGCCATATTTATACTACTCTTGTAGGGCTTTGCATTACAAACTAGAAAGATCTAGAAGCATTGATTACAAAAGAAAAATCTAGAGATATGAATACTGTGGTTTCTATGACTAGAAAGATCTAGAAAACTTAAGATTGGACTAGTTCTTAATTATATCTTATTTAGTAGTGTATCATGAAGGTTCCATAATACCCTTTATTTCTAGAAGCTTCTATCTCATTCTCCATCTTTCTCCCCGGGTTGAAGGAGACTCGTCCTCGAGTCGAAAATCTTCTTCATCGCCAAAGTATGGTGAAAAATCAGCAACATTGAAAGTTGCAGAGACTCCATAGTCACCTGGTAGCTCAATTTTGTAGGCATTATCATTGATTTTCTGCGCAATTCTGAAAGGACCATCAGCTCTTGGAGATAACTTGACATTTGGTTTATTAGGAAATCGCTCCTTTCACAAGTGTATCCATACCAAGTCTCCTTCCTTGAATGTGTGCAACCTGCGATGTTTGTCTCGCTGAGTCTTATACCTTGAATTTTGTTTTTCAATTCTTTCACGAACTTTTTCATGCAACTTTTTTATTTCAATGGCCCTTTGATCTGCATCTGCACTGTACTGTTGAGTGTTTGTTGATGGAATCAAGTCCAGTGGGCTAAGGGGACGCATGTTGTAAACCACCTCAAATGGACACTTCCCAGTAGCTTGATTGGTGGAATTATTGTAAGCAAATTCAATCTGAGCAAGAATAAGATCCCATTGCCTCAAATTCTTTCCCACAAAGCTTCAAAGTAAATTCCCCAAAAGCCTATTAATTTCCTCTGTTTGCCCATCTGTCTGAGGGTGACTAGCACTGCTGAATTGTAGTTTAGTACCCATCTTCTTCCATAGTGTTCTCCAAATCTGGCTTAAGAATTTTACATCTCGGTCGGATGTGATGGTTTTTGGGATGCCATGAAGACAAACAATTTCTTTGAAGTACAAGTCTGCAACTTGAACAGCGTCATTAGTCTTCTGACATGGTATGAAATGGGCCATTTTGGAAAACCTGTCTACGTCTACCATTATCGAATCATTCTGCCGCTGAGTTCGAGGTAGTCCAAGGACAAAGTCCATACTAACATCTTCCCAAGGTGCCTTAGGAACCGGAAGTGGCATATATAACCCTGTATTCTGACTTTTAGATTTGGCCAAGTGACAAATTTTGTACCTTTGGATGTGCCTGTTGACATCTCTTTCCAACTTAGGCAAATAGAAATTCTCCTTGACTAAGGCCACTGTTTTATCTCGTCCAAAGTGCCCTGCTAGTCCTCCATCGTGTGCCTCCCAAATAATTGCTTCTCTTAGCGAACATTGGGGAATGCATATAGTTTTTCCTTTGAACAAGAATCTGTCATGTTTGTAATATCCTTGAGATGACTGCAGATCAGTGGAACTCCAAACTTTACCAAAGTCGGGATCATCGGGGTACAACTCCTTGATAATCTCAAATCCAATAACCTTCGTTTGTAGAGTAGTAAGTAGACTATAACGTCGGCTGAGTGCATCTGCTACAACATTTTGGACTCCTGCCTTGTGCTTGAGTAGAAACGGATAAGACTGCAAAAACTCGCTCCAAGCGGCGTGTCTACGATTGATCTTTTGTTGAGAGTTCAAGTGTTTGAGGGCTTCATGGTCAGAATAAAGAACAAACTCCTTATTCAACAAGTAGTGGCTCCAGTGCTGAAGAGCACGAACAACGGCATAAAACTCCTTGTCATAAGTAGAGTACTTGAGCTTACCATTGTTGAGTTTCTCACTAAAGAAGGCTATAGGATGTCCCTCTTGGCTGAGAACAGCTCCAATTCCAATGTTTGAAGCATCACAATTGACTTCGAATACTTGGTCAAATTTAGGAAGGGCTAGCACAGGTGCTTCGGTCAAGCGCTTCTTTAGCTCCTCAAAGCTTTTATTCGCTTCTTCTGACCACTTGAATTGATCTCCTTTGATGCATTCTGTGAGAGGGGCAACAATCGAGATAAAGTTTTTAATGAACGTCCTGTAAAAAGAAGCTAATCCGTGAAAACTCCTTATGTCATGGACGGACTTTGGAGTTGGCCAACTATTGATAGCTTCTATCTTGCTTGGGTCAACTCTTATCCCTTCGGCGGTGATGATATACCCAAGGAAATTTACTTCATTGGTCAAGAATGAGCATTTCTTCAGGTTGGCATAGAGTTTCTGCTCACAAAGAGTTTGGAGCACTTGTCAGATATGCCATAAATGTTTTTCCTTACTTTTGCTATAGATCAAGATGTCATCGAAGTACATGACAACAAACTTACCAATAAAGGGTCTAAGTACCCGATTCATTAGCCGCATAAACGTACTTGGAGCATTTGACAATCCAAAGGGCATGATTGTCCATCCATACAAACCGTCCTCGTTTTGAAAATTGTCTTCCATTCATCTCCAAGACGAATTCTGATTTGATGGTAACCGCTTCGAAGATCAATCTAAGAGAAGATATTGGCATCATGTAATTGATCCAACATATCATCAAGCCTAGGTATCGAAAATCTATACTTAATAGTGATCTTGTTTACTGCTCGACTATCCATGCACATTCTCCAACTACCATCCTTCTTTGGTACAAGAAGTGCAGGTACAACACATGTGCTAACACTTTCTCGAATTAACCCTTTTTGTGGAAGCTCCTCAACTTGGCGTTGCACTTCAACATGCTCTGTTGGACTCATCCTATAAGCCGGTCTATTAGGAATGGACACTCCAGGGATAAAGTCAATGGCATGATGTATGTCTCTCATTGGAGGCAGTCCTGCGGGGATTTCTGATGGAACAACATCTGAGAATTCAACAAGCAATTGCTCAACTTCCTTTGGAATGATGGATTCTTCATTTGATTCGACCAATAAAACAAAACTCATGGTCTGTGCTTCCTCTGTTGTCACCTTGAATGGTTCCTTTGCAACTAAAGATACTAGTGGTTTGGAATCCTTTTTTCCTTCATCAAACTCATTGGGTGGTAAGGGCACTAACTTGATTTTAACTCCATCCTTCACAAATGTGTAGGTGTTGGCATGATCGTCCTATAAGGCATGGCGATCATACTGCCAAGGTCTCCCAAGTAGAAGGTGGCAAGCATCCATAGGAATAACATCACTTCATACATTGTCTTTGTATTTTTGACCAATGGAGAAAGATACAAGGCAGCCCTTAGATACTCTTACCTCATTACCCTTGTTGAGCCATTGTAGCTTGTATGGATGTGGATGCTCCTTTGTCGGCAACTTCAATTTTTCCACCATACAGTTTGACACAACATTCTCACAGCTTCCACTATCAATGATGATATCACAAACTTTTCCTTGTGAGGTGCAACGAATGTGGAAGATATTGTGTCTTAGCCATGGTTCTTCTTTGGCAGTTTTTGTGTGTAAGCTTCTTCTAACTACCAGAGATTCACCATAATCGGCAGGAACAGGCTCTTCATCATATATTGGCTTGCCCATCTCCTCTTCTTCTAACACTTCGCGATTATCTTCTTCAGAAGCTTCGTGTATCTCCCCCTTAATGATGGTGATGGTTTTAGAAGCAATATGTCCAAACCCTTGGCATTTGAAGCATTTGGGTGTCTTGCAATTGTTCTCTTTGGTTGTCTTTGGTTAGGGTTTGAATGAGGAACTAGGTTCTTGGGTTGATGGTTTGTTATGGTGCACATAATTTTTGGTGGAGGAAAGAGGTTGGTATGAAGATTTTATAGGTAATTGTTTCTCAACCCGAATGGCTAGACGGATAACCTCATCCAAGGACCAATATTGTTGGACTTGGACTAGGTGTGCAATTTCAGTGTTTAGCCCCCCAAGGTATCGAGCAATCGTTTGCTCTTCCTTTTCTTGGATGTCACATTTCATCATTAACTTCTCAAATTCTCTAGTGTATTCTTCTACCGACAAAGATTTTTTGCGAAGATTTTGTAACTGAATAAAATTGTCTTGATAATAATGAGGAGGTAAAAACTTACAGGTTACTTCTCGACGCATCTTCTCCCATGTCTTGATCTTGCTTTTCCCTTCACGCTCTCGTTTCCTTTTAAGATTTTCCCACCAAATTGAAGCGTGTTTCTTCAGCTTGGCAGCAACAATTTTTACTTTTTGCTCCTCGGGAACTTCCTTCAACTCAAATACACGTTCAACGATTTGTAGCCAATCCACAAATTCATCAGGTTGTAGCTTCCCTTCAAAATATGAAATGTCTACCTTGATGTCATTAATCCTGGATTGACGTCGGTGTGAACGACTGCTTCTAGATGACGGCGAGTTACTATCGGAGCCATCATCTTCAAGTCTTCTTCGACATGCTTCCAATAAGTTTTGTTGGGCATTGACAGTCTCTTGTAGTTGTTGAATTTGTCGACTCATTTCTTCCATCTCAATTTCGTGCAAGGATCTTTCGTTTTGTCTTCTAGGTGGCATTTTGACAATGGTGGTTGATGATCTTTTTGGTGAAGATTGTGGCGGTGAGTGGAGGTTTTGTTGGCGGTGTTAGTTTGCGAACAAATGGCCGCAAAGTGAAGTTCTGGGAAAGCAACTCCTTGCTCACTTGAAAACTCACTTTCCATTGATTTCTTCTCTCAAACTCAACTTCGAGATATCGAACCTGCTCTGATGCCAAATCTGGCTCAGGGACAAGAGGAAGGGTGAAAAAGAGAGAAAACTCTAATTTCTCAAGAGAACTTGTTATTGTTTGATTATTGCTTGGACATTGCTTGGATCACAAAATGCATGGCGATGAGCCCTATTTATACTACTCTTGTATGGCTTTGCATTACAAACTAGAAAGATCTAGAAGTATTGATTACAAAAGAAAAATCTAGAGATATGAATACTGTAGTTCCTATGACTAGAAAGATCTAGAAAACTTAAGATTGAACTAGTTCTTAATTATATATTATTTAGTAGTGTATCTTGAAGGTTCCATAATACCAGTTATTTCTAAAAGCTTCTATCTCATTCTCGATTAGATTCTCCATTAGATAAACACAAGGCACAATGCATTTCTGCTCTAAAGTCACTGAATATCTCTCATATACTTACAAGTGTTACCTGTCAGCAAATAAATTTATGGAAATACAATAAAAGGCGTTTTAAAAAAGAATTCTTTCCTGGCTTGTGTACATAATAATAAATATGCTAATGGTTGCCTTTTGAAATTTTGGAGTGTACAAGCTTTGAGTCATTGGGACATTTTATTAGCTTAAACCAACCCATATGGAGATAGTAGTGGAGGTGCATGAGGGGATCCCTGGCTTGTTGGCACTTCGGGATCTGATTCAGTCTCCGTTGCTGCGTCTTCGTTGCTGCGCGTCTCCGTTGCTGCGTTGACGAATTCGCGCGGAGAACCACCGTCGCCACAGCACCACCGCTGCAACAAGGTGTGTAAATAGTCCTGGAATTCAATGATTGCTGGTTATGCTCAAAATGGCGAGTCACTGATGGCAATCGAGCTGTTCAAGGAAATGATCTCTAGTAAAGATTCAAAACCAGATGAGGTGACTTTGGTGAGTGTCTTTTCTGCTTGTGGACACCTTGGAGAGCTAGGTCTAGGTAATCTTTCCTTCTTCCCTTCCCTTCCTCTCTACTAGATGCGTAGCTTCAATTTGAAAGTTACTTGACTATGTTATCTTTTGTTACTCTTTATTCTAATTATTTAAAACTGATTTCAATACTTTCTTGCAGCTATTATTTTCTGATTTGCTGATGCTTTTCTTATTTCTGATTAATATGATTGTCATTGTGGGGTGATATCAATGGCTGAATTGGGTACTTTCACAACATGCTGCAGCATTGAATTGGGGATTGGAGAGTAGATACCAATGGCTGAATGGTAAACACAAGTTTTGTATATTTTTTTCTTCACATATGCACCCATTCGTAGACTTAAATCCAAAAAAAATCAGAATGTGCATGGTAGAGTCAAATGACTTAATTTAACTGTTAGATGAATTTAGTAATCAGATGGGTACATAGCTGTAATCATAGCTACATAACCTGTTCATTATTTTGGTCTCTATGGCTATTGGGCTGAGGTTCCAACTTGGTGGACTACTTGTTGTGTTTGCTATCCCAGAGTAACTTCTCTTCACATATTCTGTTTTCAGAGGATCTCACTTTAAACTTTTTTGCTGTCAGAGGCTGTTGCCCTGCTGGTGTGATGTGCATGTTCCTGGCTTTCATAGAGAATTTTTAAAGGGCTCAATTCAATCAATTGAATGTAAGAAAAGAAAGCTGTACATTTTTCCAAGAGCATCAAATACTCTTAGTTCACCTGATGTTAGATTGGTGATGCCATGTTGGTAGCTGGAGGATGTTTTTTTCTACTGTGTCGTGTGTGAAGCTTAAAGCTGCACAATCAGGGGTCATAAAGCCTCCAAAACTGATGTACGCATGTTAGCTACACTTAGCTCAATACTTAGTGTGCAGCTACGGAAATGATATTGAATTTTTGGTGCCTATTAACTTTTGCATCTTTGGTGTCAGCTAAGCTCTACTCAAGAAGGCTTTGGTTCATGAGTTTTGATCCCAAGTTGGTGATAATGGATGTGCACCGTAACAAGGTGGAGGCAAAAAGAGGGGCTGATCAACAAAGTTAGAGAGTTTGTATGATGTCTTCCTTTTCTATTAGTGCAAAGGAAGGATATCATAAGTTGATGGGGACTAGAAAGAAGACACCTATATGGATTTCCCCCGATGTAAGTAGTTTAACTCTTGAGATTTAATTACAATATTTATAACGTATTTTATTACTATATAATATTTAATTCTACCCATTAAAAATGGGCTGCTGGCATAACACAAAGCTACTGAATTGCTTTGTATTTTCAGTTAAAAACATGTATGCTACTGTAGGGGTGTCAAAAAAACCCGGACCCGCGGGTACCCGCGGGTAAAACCCGTCACGGGTCCGGGGCGGGTAGTTAAACGGGGACCCGCGGGCCAAATAAACGGGTATTTTGGCTACCCGTCAATAAACGGGGCGGGTCCGGGTAGCGGGGTACCCGGACCCGCGGGTACCCGTACCCGTTGAAAATTATGTTGTTTCTTCCTTTTTTTTATCATCTATTGTTGTTGTTGTTTAAGTGGATGTTTATTCACATTTTGTTGTATCTTTTATCCTAATATTTTGGATAATGTTTAGTTGTTATTTTTTAAGTTTTTATTTTCATAATTTTAGTTTTTTTATCTCAATTCATTAACAATTATATATTAATAAATAGTTCATACGATAAATGCATATCAAAATGCGTAATTTTTTTATATAAATGAATCAAAAAAATAGTGTTAAAAAAACTAATTTTCTATGGTATTTCAAATTTTATTTTTAAAAGTTTTTTATTTATTAATTTACAAATACCCGTGGGTACCCGCGGGTACCCGTTTAAAAAAGTATCCGTTTAAAACCCGTTAAACGGGTACCCGTCACGGGTCCGGGACGGGTCCGGGGCCTATTTATAATAAACGGGTCGGGTCCGGGTAGTGAGATACCCGTGCCCGCCCCGCCCCGTTGACATTCCTATGCTACTGAATGTATTGATGATGTGTGCTGTTTGCTGAAGTTCATGTATATTTGATGTCATTTTGATGCTAAACACACTGTTTGAGGGATTCTGGATGTAGGTTCGGTTTCTGGTAACTGGGACTGTTTTACTGGTTGCAAAATTATGTGTCTTACCATTTTAGAAACTAGTCTGAATGCTTGTCATTTTGGGTTTGGTTTGGTCGCATTTGGAGTAGTATAGCTCCAGTTATAGGCTCCACAAGTTACGGTAACATTTTGGGAACAATCTGGACATAGGGTCAGTATTTTGGGTTGTGGTGTCTTCAAATGAACTCTTTTTCAAATGAATCCAATTTCTTTGAAAACTAGACAAATTTTTGCTACTGTTTAGGCTCAAGTTTCAGGTCATTCCGGTCTGTTTTGGTCATTTTAGAGGAGTCCCAACTTAGGACACAGCCGCTGCCCTGTTTCTCGACATGTTGCCTTGTTGCGAAAACTGTACCATTTGACTCATCCTTTTGACAATATAAGAGCATAGTCAGAAACTAGACATTTCAAGCATTCAAATGAATGGTCATTTGTAATTTTTCGATACCGTTTGATAGGGTAATTAATCTGTTGAAGTTTATGAATGTTTGCTGAAATTTCTGTTGGATTATATATCTCAAATAGTTGCCGGTATAGATTATGCGTTTTCCATTTTCCCATAGATATCATTTGGGTGATGGTTTGTCTGCACTTATAATGCTTAATTATTGTTAGTTTATTTAATTTTCAGGCATACTGGCAACCACATAACAGAGCAGTTGCCAGAAGAATCCAGAACATGGATGGAGAGCTGATGGTGGTCTGTGGCTTCTTGTTCGGGGATTTTGAATGATCTGTGGCGGAGTTATGTATATGAATTTGAATGATCTGTGGTGGAGTTATGTAGGATAAAGTTGTGTTGGATTTTACTCAAAAAGAAAAGGTAGTCCCAGAAAATAAAGGATATTGCTTAGCATCATTTGTGGATTTTGAATGATCTGTGGTGGAGTTATGTATATGAATTTGAATGTTATATTGCTTAGCATCATTTGTTTAATGTAAATTAATTGCGACATTTATTGCATTCTTTATGTAACATGGTGTTTGTGTTGTGTTTCTATCATTTCGTTGCTTCTATGTACAGAGTATTGTTCCATGTAAGTTGCTGAACAGAAGCCGTTTTTTTTTTAAAAAAAACCTGACTTTTCATATCGGTTCTGATAGAAAACCGATGTTAAAAAATCAGTTTTCATATCGATTCTGATAGAAAACCGATGTTAAATATCAATATTCATATCGGTTCCCATATAAAACCGATGTCAAATATAAGCGAAAACTGACTTTTCATAACGGTTCTAGGAGCAACTGTCGCACCCCGAAAAATCCTTGGAGGGATTTTTCTTCGCACAACGGGATTTTAGAGTCGCCACCAATATTTTTTAAAGGTAAAACATCGGAAAAACCTTTTTGGAAAGCACTGGTCTTTGGAACCATTAGATTTGGGTTCGGGGGTCTAATTACGTATGGGGAAGGTGTTAGCACCCCACAACGTCCCTTCAAAGAAGGGTTACCTTAATTAAATGTGTGATTTGCAAAGTTGATTCGGAAAAATGCTTTGTTTTTACCTCTTTTGAAAAATGTTTTATTTCGGAAAAGTGTTTGGTTTTTGAAAGGGAAAAATGTTTTTGGTTTGTTGTGCTTGACGGAGGGGATCCGCTCCTACGTATCTCCCGGTGCGATGGAGAATTCAAAGCTACGTAGTTCTGGTTCTGAAAAAGGTTTTTGTTTTTTATCTTGTTGAATTATGAAAATTGAGCTTTCATGATGATCAATTGAGCAAAGGCTCCAAGTGACCACCATTAGCACTCCATTGCTAATAATCATGCAAGCAAAGGCTTCGCAGGGCTACTAACAAAGTTTTGGTTTAGTGAAAATCTTTAGGAAAATTAGGCATGCATGATGATCAATTGAGCAAAGGCTCCAAGTGATCGCCACTAGTACCTCATCGTAAGTAATCATGCAAGCAAAGGCTCCACAAGACTGCTAACGAAGTTTGATTTTGAAGAGTTTTCGCAATTGGATTGATTTTTGTTTAGGAAAAGAAAATCTGATATTTGGAAAAAAAGGTTGGTGAGAAAAAAAAAG